>JASUUL010000012.1:0-96125 GCA_030449875.1 Aegle marmelos
ATCTACAACTCGACCATCATTCTTCATCAGAATGACACCTCCTTATACTGGAAAAACTAAGATTATGAATTATTTACAAGTTTAGATTGAAATTTGGGAAGCTATTTGTAGTGATAGGCTTTATGCTAATGACTAAAAATGAATTAAGAGATGGCGTTCAAAACCTTCACAGGAATGAAATAAATTGAAAAAGAGAAAAGTTTCTACAAATTCAAAGCTATGAATGCATTATTTTTGTACTCTTGATAAGAAAAAATTTCATAAATTTTCTGGTGTGAAAGTGCCTATGAAATTTGGCCTGACTTTTGTTAGCGCAAAGGTTATAAATATTATAATTTTTGATGATACTTGAACATATGTATTAAAATGTTTTATTTTATATTTCCTGATTCACTAGTTTTTAAGAATAATAAATCAAGTGAAATCAAATTCAAGACACTTTCCGATGAACAACGGCTCAGCGAAAAGTTTATACTTGACGATTTAGCACATAAGCAGGGTATGATTTAATTTATCTTTGGATTAAGCGTTTTGTTTCAATCTTATATTAATAAAATAATTATTTTTTTAAACTAAATTTTATGTTTATGAGATAAAATATTTTGTGGTTTAAATTAAAATGAAAAAAGTTTTAAATTTGGAATTGGACCTGTTGCTAAGTTTTAAAATGTTGCTTTATATTATAGCTTATAAAGATTAGGAGTCTAAATGAAAAATTTTGAGAACTTTAAATATTATGGTAATTTAGTTAAATTTCGAAGAGGGACTTATTTGAAAATATTTTCTTTAGTTTGGACCATCACGTAATTTCGAATATTTTTTAGAATTAAATAGTATTTAAAATTTAAAGTTAGATCTTTTGGTAAAATTTTATAACGTTTTGAGCCATATTAATTTTGAGAAAGTTTTGAGGTAAAATTATAATTCATAAATAATGTCTTAATGAGAATTGATTTTAGTATAGCTTACTTTATTCTGACGGACCAGATTAAATTAAGCTGGCCGAAACGGCCCGACAGAAATTTATCAATAACGGCTAGTTTGGAGCTTTAACTCTATAAAACTTAACTCAGAAACTGCATTTTAAACTCAATGACGAAAAATAAGTTTATAAACGTATATTGAGCTTGTGGTGCAAATCGCGATAGATTAAATCGTTGTGCCATTTCTCGTCCAAAATTTCATAGAGAGTTTCTTCTTTGTAATTTTTATTTTGTATCGCATTGAGAGTATTAGTGGGAAACACTTGGGGTAAAGTTAGGATGATAATCTCTTGGTGTAATGGTCCATTGATACCTTTGAAGTCAATTATAAACATTTGAAACAGAGAGGCTTAAATAGTGAAATCGCCACTCGGTGGCTTGTGTGGACGTGAAGCGGGGATTGCCGGCGCAAAAATTCTTGTGTTTGTATTCTCTTCCGCCTCATTTATTTTGCGAAGCATTGTCTAATTTATTATATTGGATTTAATTATTGTAAAGCTATTTTTGTTTGCACGTTAAAACGTTAGATTGAATCGTTTATAATATAACTTTTAAAAATCAGTGCTCCATGCTTGAGTTGCGTTTGCATTTTCAAACTTGAGAGTTGTTTATGGAAGATGCTTAATCCAGAGTGAAAAGTATAACGTTAGTGATATTCAATGATATGAATTATTTGAATAGAGCAAAATGAAAGTGTTTACTACTTTATGTGTAATAGATTCACGGGTAGTAAAGGCTTGTTTCACAGGAAGCACTGAGGAGATGCTTTTATAATAGCAAGAAAGATTAAGAAAATCATTAAATCACTACCAAAGGAATGAAGGCCTAAGAGGAGTACGCCATTGAGGAAGTTAAAGATTTTAAATACATTGCCGATTGATGATCTAATTAGTTCTCTTATTTCTTATAAGGAAGATTTGTTTCTTTGAAGAAGAAATAAAGGAGAAAAAAAGGCGTCGCTCTGAAACTTTAAACATGAGTAGTGATAAGGATAAGCGGTGAATGATGAAAAGATGCCCTCATGTTGTGAGAAGATTTATAAAATTCTTTAAGAAACCTATTGAGTAAAGAAAATTCGAAACCTCAAAGAACCAAGAAGAAGAGAAAAAGGAAGCAATTATATGCTTTATGAATGCAAGAAGCTGGCATATTATAAGATTGGAGTGCTACTCAACAAGCTCAAAAGAAAGCCATGGTAGCCTCTCTTGCAGGATATAGCGAAGAAGAATCAAGTGATCAAGAGGAATCTCGTGAAGTGTTAAATTTGGCACTTATGGCGGTGGAGATGAGTAGGATGATGAACGTGATGAGGTAAGTGACTCTAACTTATGATGAGTTTTATGATTCTTTTAAGGAATTGCATGATAATTGGTTGAGAATTGATAAAAAGAATGCATGCCTTAAAAAGAAAATGTTAAAACTTTCAAATGATAGAGATCGTTACAAAGTGTAATGACTCATTAAATGAAAAGATCAAGATATGAGTAATTAGATAATAAGAATTGCATGATAAGATTACTTAATTAAAGATAAACCAAGTACTTTGAGCATAAAGAGTTATGTAGTAATAAATTATTGAAAGAAAATGAAGTCTTAGAAAATACAAATGAACTCAATGAAATTGTGTTAAAGTTCACAAATGGTCAAAGAACTTAGAAAAATTACTAAACACTAAAAAATGTGTGTTTGATAAAGTTGGAATAAGGTATAAGCCTAACCAAAATAAAAATATTATAAAAATATTATAAAAATTATTTTGTTAGAGCTATTTTACAAACAATCACTAAGATTCTTTCGTTATTGTAATGAAAATAGTCATACAAGTTATAGATGCCATATTAAAATAAATGCATACTAAGAAGCTAAATGTGTTTGGATTTCAAAAGAAACCATTCTTCTTAAGGACCAAAAGATTTGGGTATCTAAGACTTAAATTTCTTTTCAGGGATTTAAGAAAAAAGAACAAAAAAGGTACTTGGACAAGTGGATATTTAAGACACATGTGAGAAATTATTATTGATTCTTAAACTTTATCAAAATTAAAAATGGTGGAGATGTATCTTTTGGAGATAACTCAAAAGAAAAGATTATAGGTATCGGTAATATTGGTAAAAGATTTTTCTACTCTTTATTGAGAATGTAAGTTTGGTTGAAAATTTGAAACATAATTTCTTAATATTAGTCGATTTGTGTGATAAAAGTTACGGGGTTATCTTTGATAAATTAAAATGTATTATTGAAAATGTATGTGATGGCAAGATAATATTTATTTGTAGTAAGTATATAAATGTGTATGATTGATATAGATTGTGCATCTGTATGACAAATATTTTTCCGCATTATATGGTGATAGTTGGTTGTGGCATAGAAAAAATTAGGTCATGTAGTATGGATTTGATATCAAAATTTCAAAAATAATTTAGTTAAGCCCTAAAAATTAGTTTTCAAAAGGATAAAATTTATGAAGTTTGTCAATTCGATAAACAAATCAAAATTTCATTAAAAAGCAAAAATCATGTTTTACTTTAAAACTTCTTCAATTACTTGATATTGATTTGTTTGAACCATTTAGATATGTCGGTCTAACTAAAAAATAGTATGCATTTGTAATCGTAGATGATTATTCTGATTCACTTGGGGCATTATTTTTAGCTGTAAAGATGTTGCCTTTGAGGCATTTAAAGTTTTCTGTAAAAGGTTCAAAATGAAAAAAATTACTTTATTACTTGCATTAGAAGTGATCATGGTAGAGAATTTAAAATCATACATTTGAAAATTTCTATAATGATTTAGTATTGAACATCAATTTTCATCACTTAGGATTCCATTCAAAATGGAGTTGTTGAAAAAAGAATAGGTCTCTTGAGAAAATGACTAGAAAAGTGTTAAATGAAAATGGTTTATCAAAATATTTTTTAGAGTCGTAACACGCGTGTGTTATGTTTTAAATCGTGTGTTGATTAGACCGTATCTCGATGTACTCACTATGAGCTTTAGAAAAATAAAACCCAACATTAGTTATTTTAAAGTTTTGGATACAAATGTTTTATTTTGAACACAAAATAAAATCTTGCAAATTTGATCAAAATCTAATGTTGGCATCTTTTAGTTATTTAAACACAAGTAAAGCATAAAGTTTATAATAAAGAACTTTAGTTGTAGAAGAGTCTATGCATGTTGCATTTGATGAGTTTAATCTTGCCTTCTACGGAAAAAATAGTTATTGATGATGATGCAGATGGAAATTTACTACAAGGATCATACAAGATAAACAGAGAGGCATACCTGAAATCCAAGAGGATAAACAAGAAGAAGAAACAAGCATGGAACAATAAGGAGGTACTTCTCGATCACTTTGAGGGTGAATGTATGTTTCTTCTCATCTAAGGATTTAATTTTAAGAGACTCGACATAAGGTATAATCATTAAGTCATCTTGGAATACATGTGAGTACAATGTATTTATTTCTCAAATTGAACCAAAATTCTTTCACGGATGCAAAAATGATGAATCTTGGATTATGACAATGCAAGAGGAATTAAATCAATTTGAGGGAAATAATGTATGGAAGTTAGTTCCTAAACTGGAACACTAGTCAATCATAAGTACTAAATTGGTATTTAAAAATAAAATGGATGAATCTGGTGTAGTTGTTAGAAATAAAGTTAGATTAGTAGCTCAAGGATATAATCAAGAAGAAGGAATTGATTTTGATGAAAAATTTACACCAGTCGCTAGATTAGAATCTCTTCGAAGGGTCTTAGGATATGCAGGTTATAAAGATTTTATTTTATTTCAAACGGATGTCAAAAATACCTTTTTGAATGGTTATATTAGGGAGGAAGTTAATGTAAAACAACCCCTTGGTTTTGAAAATAAAAAATTTTTCAAATCATGTTTTTAAGTTATCAAAAACTTTATATGGATTAAAATAAGCACTTAGAGTATGGTATGATAAACTTAAGAATTTCTTGTTGGAAAATGGTTTCTTAATGTGAAAAGTAAATACTACTTTTTTTGTCAAACATAAGAACCATGATATTCTTGTAGTTCAAATTTATGTAGATAATATTATCTTTGATTCTACTAATGAGTATTTATGTAAAGAGTTTTCTACATGTATGAGTAAGGAGTTTGAAATGAATATGATGAAAGAGTTGAAATATTTTCTTGGACTACAAATAAAACAAAATAATGAGAGAATATTCATCAATCAAACTAAGTATGTCAGAGATTTGCTTAAAAGTTTTGGGATTGATAACTCAAAAATCAAAAGTACTCCAATGAGCTTAACAATCACGTTAGACAAAGATGAAAATGGTAAAAAGGTTTGGTATCAAGATGTATCGAGGTATGATTGGTTCTTTACTTTATTTAGCGCTAGTAGATCGATATTATGTTTAGTGTATGCTTGTGTGTAAGATTTCAATTATATCATAAGGAATCTCATTTTGCTTCTTTGTAAAAAAGAATTTTGTTATTTGAATAGAATCATAGATCTCGAAGCCTTTGGTATCTAGAGGAACTTATATAGAATTAACTTGTTATTTGGATGCGATTTTCTGTTCATAAGGTTGATAGGAAATGTCTAGTGGCACTTGTCATTTTAAGTCATCATCTTGTTTAGTAGTTGATAAGAAACAAAACTCGGTTGCACTATCAACTACTGAAACTGAATATATTATCGTAAGTAGTTGTTGTGCACAAGCTCTTTTGATGAAACAAACACTTAAAGATTATGGCGTTAACCTTGAATAAATTCCTAAAAAGTGTGATAATACTAGTGCTATAAACCTATAAAAGAATCACATTCAACATTCTAAAACCAAATATATAGAGATTAGACATCATTTCTTGAGAGATCATATTAAAAAAGGTGATTTTGTATTAGAGTTTATCTCTACAGGAAAATAACTTGCCGATATTTTTACAAAACCTCTTTGTAAACAATAATTTTCTAAAATTCGACATGAACTTGGGATGATGAAATTTTCGCATTAACATCTTTAATCATGTTGTTAAGACTATTATAATTTGATGCTCTGATGAGTATTGATTTCTTTATATATGTTTAAGCATAATTAATGAGTAATATGCTTGATTTGTCAATCTATAAATGCTTACATATGTTTTGAATGTGTAAAGTTTATGCTTGATTAATGAGTTAATTGATTGAATCTTTGATCTTTTGAATGTTAATTATCATGATTCATGAACAAAAATGACTTTTGAAGTGTTTCGGGATCATAAAATGGTCTTCAAACTGATCAAACCAAGCCGAAAGCAAGTATTGTGCAGCAAAATAGAGACCCGGTGGCTAGTCGCTGAGACAGCGGACTAGAGGCCTCCGACTTGAGAGCAACTTGCTAGCCGCTTGGTCTCGACAAAGCGTTTTATCTCATCTTCTTGACTTTCACCACTTGTTTCATTCTCTCACAACCCATGACCTCTCTCCTCCAGTTTTCTCTCAAATTTCTTCATTTTTCACTCATTTTCTTACTAAAATCATTCATTCAAATCATTTTCTAGCCATTAAACCATCAATATTCATCATTCAAACATCATTCTCTTCTTTACTTTTTCAAATTAACAAATTAGAATCAAGCTTAGCCATTTCTCTCTTTTTCATTTTAAGCCATATTTAATCCATCTTTATTTAAACCTCTGACCATATCTTGCATCAAATCATCTCTAGGATTAGTTTTCTTATTTCAAAAATACTCATTTCACTCAAAATCTTAGAAATTCGAATTTGGTTATTTAAACATTCTTATTTCAATCATGATGGGTGGTGAGAAA
This sequence comes from Aegle marmelos, assembly GCA_030449875.1. Lineage (NCBI taxonomy): Eukaryota > Viridiplantae > Streptophyta > Magnoliopsida > Sapindales > Rutaceae > Aegle > Aegle marmelos. The sequence goes on from JASUUL010000012.1 coordinate 6,783, forward strand.
TCCAAGGAAAGCATATATCCAAGAAAAAAAATGAGAATCATGGAGATAATCCAGAGTTTATAATGACTCATTTACCAACTATACCTCTTTGAAAATGGTTTGTCGATCTTTTCATGTCAAGGCCGGTAATTCCTCCACATTTCATCAATCTTCATAATTTGGATAATTTATATATTTGTGACAAATCTCTTAGTGCTTTGCTTGTTGCAATAGGGTAAAAAAGTGCTTTAGTCATTAAGGAACTATATTATGAGAATTTAGTTCGAGTTTTTTATTCGAATATGGTTATTTCTTTGCAATCTTTAAATAGAATTATTACAAATGTTGGGGGAATTCCTATTGAATTTAATGTTAAAAGATTTAAATTGAATTCTTAGAACTCCTAATGAAGGACTAAAGGTATACCTTTACTAGAAGTCAACTTCATTATCCATGGTGATTCTGTTGAGGAATATTTGTTAGAAAATCGTAGACATTTTGATTTATCCTTTGATTTGTGTAAAGTCCCTTTTAAAATCCAAGCATTACATTTGAATGAGAATCTCTATTATGTTCTTGACTTGTAATAAGTCTAGGAGTAGACTTGGAGATGAAGTTACTCATTTACATGTTGCTTTGCTAGATTGTATTCTTGAGGGTAGAGTGTTGAATATTGGATATATCATCTTTCAACATATGTTTATTTTAAATTTTTCAAATCAAAAACTTCCTTATGGTAGTATTATCACTCGTATTCTCAAACATTTTTCGTGTTCCCTTAATCAGAACCAATATTCTTGACTCAAGGAATTAGGAGATGATGCTATAGCAAACTTGGATTTGTCTTTGAAAATGGTCATGGTATAAAGATGAGAGACTTAAAAAGAAAGTTTCTACACTTACCCTTTAGATTATTTGTTTTTAATGATGTATTTCACCCGGATGAGCTTCCCGATCTTAGTACTCACAACGCTCACATCCCTATACGCCCGAGAGTCCCTTACGTTCTACTTCAGAGATCATGCGGATCGATGCAAATTGTTAAGCGATGTGCATTCTCTTTCCGACAACATAATCAACTTCAGTCACAATTTCAAGCTTTTGATTGATGCATTTACGAACATCAATGCTTCTTTGAGCTTGGAAAGAATGATTATTTGATCAACAACAACGTCTCTTTGCTTAACAATGAGTAGATTCTTGATGGAAAAGCAGTAACTTTTCCCTACTTTTGGGTTTCCATCACCATCCCAACTTCACATCCACTATCTCCATAATACTCTGTTCTAATTATATCTTACTCTATACTACATCTTCGTATACATTGTTGTTTTAATTATGTATTGAGGATGATCATTGTTGGTATTTGGATGTTTCCTATTTGTTATTTGGATATGTGGTTGATGTTTATTTGGATAATATGCATTTTATAACTCTATGGTTAATTACATGCTTGAATTTTATATGTTTCTTGTTTAAGCATTTATGTTTATTAGTCTTTGCATAATTATTGGTAATTTTGATGATGAAAAGGGAGAAATCATGTCTTTTGAATTTTTAGAGACAGGTATCCATATTTTGATATGATGAGTTTATACATATTTTTTGAAATATTAGCGGGAGTTTATTTTAATATGAATTATTGAGGGAGAGTTATATTGAAGGAGAGTTTATTTTTAATATGTTAATTCATGTATGCCATATATTAAGGGGAGTGTAAATGTCAAAAAATATATTAGATGTTTGTCATCATCAAAAGGAAGATATTGTTAGTCTAAAGGTTACACATAATGTAATTTTGATAATAACAAATATAATGTCTTAATTATTTTAAATTAATAATGTATTTCACATTTTCACTAAACTTTTGAATAATAGTATTTATGCAAGTGAATCAAGTGAAATCAATTTCAAGATCTTCAACGAATGACTCGATAAAGAAAAAAGTTTAGAGAGCAACAGACTTATAATTATGATAAATTCTTGTAAAGCCGGTATGATTTAATTTTACTTGATTTAATAATTTTTGAAGTTAAAGATTTTAATTAATTTATTATTATTTATTAATTTAAAGTTTTGATTATAAATCAAGTATTTCATGCAAAATAATTGATTTTCTAAAAATATATTAAAGTGAAAAAAATTTGTAATTTTTATTTTAATAAGTAATATTTTAAATATGAATTTAGATTTATTTACAAAATCAGAAATATTTTTTGTCATATCATAATTTCATAAAGTTGTGAAAACGAGAAATATTATTTAGAAATTCTAAAATTAGATTTGTTCGTAAAGATTTTTGACATTTTGATGTATAGTACAATTATAAGAATATATTGGATAAAATTATAATTTTATGAGCAGTGTAGTGCAGATATATGATTAAAACTATTTCAAAAATAGACTTATTTGTAAAATTTTATAAGTTTTTGGGTTATAGTATAATTATAAAAATTTTTAAGTAAAATTATAATTTCATGATCAATATTACTATTACAATTTTAAATTTAACGGTAATTGTAGTAATTACTGACTTGATGAAGAGGGTATTTCTTGATCTTCAAATTTATCTATAACGGTTATTTTTCGAGTTTAAACTATATAAATCTAAATCAAACTCATTTCTAACTTCTTGTACATCCAAAAACAAGTTATTACATTATTGATTGAGCTTCCAATTTACAAATCAATATAGATTAAATCATTATAGAGCTATCATTTGTATATCAACTCTAGATAGAAAGTATTTGTTATATTTCTTAAATTCATTGTAAACTTTGTGTTTAAGTGTAGGAAACACTTGTCAAGAGATTCGGGATAATCTCTTGAGTGTAAAGATTTGTTAACACCTTCAAGTCAATTGTAAAGAATTTGAAGCCTTAAAAGGTTCGGTTAGTGAAATCCTCATACTTGGTTTGCTTGGAGGCGTGGACCTGTGTATTAATTGCCGAACCACATAAAAAATTCGTGTTTGATATATCTTCCTTATAATTTTATTATAGTACTTTATCAAACTTATTGTTTTTATTTTGTTAGGGCAATAGATTAAATTATTATGTGGTTTGCTTAGATTAAATTTTAAAAACTCAATTCACCCTCCTTCTTAGGTTGCATAACTAGCATTTTAAGCCTTAATTTAACCAATTGCACTCTCAAAGTCATATTTTTTTTTTACAGTTTTACAAATTTTATAGAACAACCCCATGACATTCAAACCAAGAAATCTACACTTCAAATTAGCAAATATATGCTTGGCACAATATCTAATACTAGCATTAGGCTAATATTTTTTCACTTTGTATCAAAGACCTTTTTATCTATCATTAATAATGCTAAAAAACCTATGATCATCAATGCCAATGAATTTATACAACAAAGATAAAAAATAACCCCAACTATCATAGTTCTTCATGTCATATACACAAAAAGTCAGTGAAAAAGTTTCATTGTAGCATTTAATGCAACAACATATAACAATACTTCATTATATGGGCCCTTCAACTGGCACCCATACAATCCTATGAAAAGTTTATACCTAGTTAGATACTCTATTTTAAGTGCAAGAAATGACCAAAAAAAGGGAGTTTTTTTTTTGGGGAAATCTAGGCTATTTGACATTCACCTATCAACATTCACCTTGACACAAGCACCTCAATCCATTTTCATTGAAATGTGAGCATATTTTGAGAACTTTCCATAGCAAGTAACATGGTCAACACTTAGGTTTACTAGTACAATTTTTTTTTTATGTTGTATGGTTTTGTTTGTCCCATTCAATCCTACATTTATCTTTCAATTCACTCATTGTGATACTTTAATCAACTTTTGAGTTAATTTAAATAAGTTCACTACAAACCTTAGCTATCCAAGGTAGTGTTGAATCTTTGTTAACTGGTTTAGTTTAACAATCAATTTTCCTTTTAATATATCCTAATTTTAAAAGTTATCCCATTAATCATTGATGAAACATGAAGTTTCTAGGTGCATTTGGATTGACACAACTACAAGTATATATAACACCATTATTTTTAATCATATCAACTCAAAACCTTCTTAGATTGCATATTTCACCATAGCTTCTCTTAGTAATGCAACATATTCATAGGTATTCCTATTTTGAAACTAACTGGACCATTTGGATTTGGTTTCCACTCATTATCAATAATATATTCATGCATATGTGAGAGACCATTCTTTTTATTAGATGGTTATCCTCTACAATGTGATCCTTACTAAATTTTTTAAATTTATCATTATCCACAGTAACACTTATATTGACAGCATTTATAAATCCCATTGCAACACTTTTTTAACATGACTAATTCCCTAAGCAATGTGCACTCAAACTCAATCACAGGGCAATTATTAAAAAAAAACTCCTAAAAAACCCAAGACAATTCATTATCCTTTGAAATTAACTTCCTTTGCCTACTTGTAATCCATGGTGACATAACAAAAATTTTGCTAATATCCACTTCATTATGCATATTCTTAACCATGACTTTTTGAATTTCATGAAACAACCTAATAGTCTTATATTCCTTAGGTTCTCTATATCATACACATACACCACCTTATTAATTTTAACCAATATAAAAAAAGTAACATCGCTACTTTATCAGTTTAAACAAATAGTATTACATCAAAAAAGGTTAAACTAGTACAATTTTATTTAACAAAGAACAAAAACTCAACCTAAATGAAATGTACACGTAGTTCATTAAAAACAAAAAAAACAATAGAAAATTCATCTAATACATATTAAAAATAGAAACCTAACCAAAAAAAAAAAAAAAGGAAAGTGGCAACTATAGTGAATTTAGTCAGTCTAATATGTATAAATATTACTACTCCTAATAAGACATAGAATTCAATTTTACATGAACAAGGAAGCAAACATAATGAACTCAATCTTATGAATATAAAGATACCAACTGATTGAAATGAAATATGGTGCAAATACAACAACTTAGGAAACCCCATAAAATAGATAAATTAAGTTTAAAAAATACATAAATAAAAGAAAGAAAGAAAATGGTGTATTTGGTCTAATAATTACATAAATAGCAAATTAAAATAAGTACATTAACAAATAGAACATTCAATAAAAAAATTCACTAATAATTAAATATAGTTTATCATTTCAAAAATTAGACTTGAGAAATATAATTTTTCACAAAGTTTATTAAACATAGGAACAATTTTATCGGAATACTTATAAAATCACCAAAAAAAAATGTAGTTACTAACTTTTAAACTTGGTTCTCTTTAATACTTAAAGATTCAGTCAAAATCATCTTTACATTAACATAAAAATAAGGATGCTACACCTATTGTACATAAATAGGGTAATTTTTAGAGACTTGTCTGTGATTTAACATATTAACAATTAAATAGAATGTATTGATGTAATTATAAATACTTCCCCTATTGTTCGTGTAAAAATACATATGGCACAATGTTGGAGGGTAAATGTGTAAAATTATATTTAAAATTTGAAAAAAATCAGAACAAAAAGTTGAATTTGCATCAAAGTGTGAGAATATATTAATTGTCTAACATCACTCAGATACTAAGCTCAATCGTTTAACTATTGGATAAAAGCAAAATTAAATTTTCATCCAACCATATTGATATGCTTCTTGTTTCAGATACCAAACTCATAAGGTCACAACACAACCATTTTAATTATTTGCTCTAGAGAAAGCTTCGAAGAAGCTGGTGTAAAGATCAACACTTTGCAAGCAATCACACCATGAGTTACGAACAAGATGAGTTCTGCAGTAACTCAAGGCTTCCACGAAGCAAGTTTCCCCCTCAATTGGGGTCATCCATGACTGGGATTGAAGCAAAAAAGAGGTTAATCTTCAAAACATAGCTTTCATTTGAAGAGCCAGTGATTTTGATGCTTTTTTATGGGTAGGACTTTGTTGATTGCATATGAAAATATGTTTGTTGAATTTGACGAATATGCTACTGCATGTTGTTCTTTGAGTGATACCTTTTGATTTTTTGAGTCTTGAAACAATCATAGTTTATAATGTTATGAAGTTATTACTTCTATATTACCAAAAAAAGTGGGTTTTGTCATTTCTGTAAATCTGTTGCTTGTTAAACTAATTGTTTTGTGTGTCTTTGATTTAACAAGGAATAGGTGATTTTTTTGTTTAATTTAATGTAAAAGCTTAAATGGATGTGTGATTGATTATATTATTGAGTATTTGCCACTATGTTTGTTTTGATGGGAAAAATTGGTTTTCTTACTGTTGAAAACAAATTATGTAATGTTGCCATTTAGAGTAAATTCAAATCCATTTGTAATAGAAGCTTTTTTTTTTTTTTCTTTTTTGGTTGCTTTCATTATTCCTTATGGTTTTTAGTTAAGTACTAATCGTTTGTGTCATTACCTATATGTAAGATAGTAGAGAGAGATTAGGCTATAAAAAAGATGTTTTGTGCGGGCTTAGAAAAGTGTCCATGGAAATGGTAAGTATTCCATTGTTTTTTTTAATGGTCATTGTTTGTTTTAAATTCACTTGTGTTAATAAATTAATTTGCTTAATTTATAAGTTTGTTTTCCTTATAGTATATTTGCAAAGCATGTGTTACATTTTAATTTGTTTATTTTAATCATAAAGGACAACTTACTCAAGAGTGATTGGTAATAAGTAAATGTATCCAGCAACATTGAAAGCATCAAGTTGTAATTGTGGAGTAAAGATAGAAAAAGCCGTGTCATTCTTATCTAGCAATATATTTTTGAGGGATCAGATGATGCATAACCTTTTAAGTGTAAGCATTTGAATGATGAAGATTTTGTATCATATTTTTATCATTTATAGCCACAGATGTAGGTTTAAATATTTTTGTATACTTTGCTATTTTGAGATACTTACAAACCCACACCCTTGAACAGGCTAAATATATCTTATGTTTGTTTTAATCCTAGCAAATTAATACTATAGTTGCTACTCCTCTAGGTATTGGCTACTACTAATATGTATAAGTTCATGGAATTCATCCGTTGATGACATTTGATATTCTTATTATTGTTGGAATGCTTATAAATTTATAAATTGCTTTATAATGAGGTGTCTTATCTGATTATGCATTTTGTTATCGATATGAGTTTGCTTTATTATAGAGTTTGCTATTTTATGTCTTTTTTTTTTCGAGAATAAAAGTTTCATTCATTAAACCTTAACATTACAGGAAGGGTACAATATCAGGAGGCACCTTATGTATCCATATATATGACTTTGATTGATTAAGGGCCATTTTAGCAGTTTTGTGGGCTGTTGAATTATTAGGTCTTGAAATATGTTTTTTTTACAGTAAATACAATTTTTTTATCAATAAAAGCTCTAATATCATAAATTAGCCAAGCAATTTCTAAATTGTTGTTCAGTCATCCAGAGAGGTGAATGATATTAATTGAGTCAAATTGGATCGCTAGTAGAGTAAGTCCCAAATCCTCTGCCAAGTTGATGCCTTTCAATATCACATTAACTTCTATGATCTCAACATCAACGGAGTAGGAGCTTTTACAGATTGAAGTAGCCATAAATTCTCCCCTTAAATTCTTGATTATAGCTCTAAGCTTGGCTAATTGTTGCATCTGCATTCAAGTGGAACCAATTTGTCTTTGAAGAATACCAACTTTCTCCTTGATAGGCTAATGGGGCCTTTACAGGTTTGTCATAAATAGTTTGAATCTCCTTGTAATCTTGAATGACGTCATTGACTCGTTTTAGGGTACTAAAAAAACCACTACGTCCCTTTTGAAAAAGAGCTAGATTCCGTGAATGCCAAATTGGCTAAGCAAGAGTGATGAAGCCTTCGAACTTCTTTGTAGATAATAAAGAGTGCAATAATAAAGAAGCACTATAAAAGTCATTAAAACAACCTGTGTGTAAAATATCAGCTAAATTGGTACGTCTCCATACCTTCCAGGTTATTTTACAAGTCAACAGGGTGTGGCAGACATTTTCCTTCACCATATTGCATCTTGCACAATATGGGGAAGCTATCCGTTCCTTTTGTATAAGTTATCTAGTGGAGGTAGAATATTCAGCAAGACTTGCCACATGAAAATTTTAATTTTACTGAGGAGAGATAAAGACCATAGGTGCTTTCACCAGCTCGCCATTGGAGAGAAACTGGAAGGGATATCTGGGTAATTAAGGCTTAGAGACACTTGATAACCACTTTTTACAGTGTAATAGCCTTTCTTGTGGTAATGCCGAACCAATTGATTTGACTTTGGCATACTAGGTAGCAGGATTCTAAGAATAAATTCAAAATCTATAGGCCAGAAAAGATGTAGAATTAGCGACTCGTTCCATGATTGATTTGAATTTATTAACTGGGCTACTGTATTTGTTGGCAACTTAGGAGTTAAAGGCTTAAAAATTGTTGGCCTTAGTAGCCAATTATCTTCTTTTAGCTGTATTGATTTCCCATCGCCAATCTTTCATATGGAGCCCCCTTTAATTACTTCGCGACCTCAAAGGATGCCTTTCCACACGTAAGAGGAATTTCTAACCAAATTGTAGTGGATGAAATTGCCATGACGAAAATAATGAGCTTTCACAACTTTTGCTAGTAATGTATCGAGATGTTGCATAATTCTCCATCCTATCTTGGACAGTAATGCTGGTTGAATGTAATTAGATCTCGAAAGCCTGTACCGCCATCTTTTATTGGTGTGCACAAAACTTTCGGTGAAATCCAGTAGATTCTGTAAGGAGTAGATGTTCCTCACCAGTATCTTGTGATCTGTCGTTGAATGTCTTCACACAGCCCTCTCGGAAGTCAAAAAATAAACATTGCTTATGCAGGGATAGCTTGCACAATTGCCTTCAACAGAATCTCTTTGCCCTCTCATGAGGAAAGCTGCTGTTGCTAGCCTTTAATTTTTTTTTTTTTAGCACTCGAGTTTTGAGCATTGAAAAGTATTGATATTTTCACCTCCCTACCATTGACGGGAGGCCAAGATACTTGTCATGGTGAGAAACTACTGTTAGCTGAAAAAGAACCATTATTTCATCTTTAATACAATGCTGCACAGAAGGGCTAAAGAACATTGGAGATTTATCAAGGTTAAATAATTGCCCTGAAGCGGTTGTGAACTTATCTAAGACGGCTTTCAAAATTAGCATTCTGTAGGAGAAACATGAATAAATATTAAACTGTCGTCTGTAAAAAATAAATGAGTAACAGTGACATGGTTGTAATTAAATCCCACGCCATAGATTAATTTTCTTTCTGCAGCGTTGTGCAATAAGGATGACCAAACATTAGCATAAATAAAAAATAAATAAGAGGAGAGGGGGCACCCTCGTCTTAAGCCTCTCTAAGGATAAATAATGCCTCTAACCATGCCATTAATCAACAGTGAAAAAGAGGATGAAGAGATACAGTACATGATTAATTCTACCCATTTACCAGAGAAACCCATCCTGATCATAACTTGTGCAAGGAAAGACCATTATACTCGGTCATAAGCCTTACTAACATCTAATTTTAAGGCCACCCTATCTGAATTGCCCATTTAATGATGCGGGATTTGATAAGGCATTCATATCTAATTACCACATTGTCTGTGATCGGTCTTTGGGGGATAAAATCACTCTACTAAGGTGATATAATTTGATTAGGGAAAGGCTTCATTCTATTGGCCGTAGCTTTAACAATGATCTTATATATCACATTGCAAATACTAATTGGTCGGAAACTTGTGACCTTCCTTGGATTGTCACATTTGGGAATAAGAGCAAGAAGTGTTCGATTCAAATTTGATAAATCTCCTCCATCATTAAGGACATGAAGACAGACTGCCAGCACCATTTCCTAGACTGAGGGCCAATGCTTTTGGTAGAAGGTTGCATGGAAACCATACCATATGTTTTTGGTAGAAGATTGAATGGAAACCATTAGGGCTAGGAGCTTTAAGTGAATCCAGCTGGAAAAAAGCCTCTTTAAAGCTCTTCCCTCGTAAAATCCTTGTCGAAGGCTTGATTCATCTCTTCAGTCACCGTGGGTGTGAGGCTAGCATCGGCTGAAGTGATATCATCCTCTGAGGGTCTGCTGAAAGAAAATAAATCTTGATAATAATTTATAAAGGCTTCCGCTATGTGATCAAAATCTTCAACCCAACAGCCCTTGTGATTGACGATTCCATGAATTGAATTCTATTTCTTCTTGACAGAAGCTTTTGCATGAAAGAATTTAGTATTCCTATTACTATATCGAAGCCAAGTTGCACGAGATCTCTGCTACCTCTTCTTCGATGAGAAATATGTCTATTTGCTTTTCTACCCTCCTGATTTCATCTAGTTCTGTGGTCTTGGTCAAACTGGTACGTAACAGCTTTAATTTGTTTTGCAGTTGATTGAATTCACTATTTCAATTTCTGAATTTTAAGTTATTCCACTGCTTGAGCTGTAGCTAAGACTATTGAATTTTAGAAATAAAAGATCGAATCGAGTGGGGCAAAGTACTGCCCTGACTTTTTACCCAGCTGTTCTTAATTAAGTCCTGGCATTCTTTGTGCATACTCCAAAAATTCTCATAGTAGAATCGTCGGGGCCTTAGAGATGGTGTACACCTTCCCTTGTGGGTGCTTATATTAATGTCCATCATAATTGGACAGTGATCAGAGCCTAGCATATGACTGACAAAAGAGCCCTTGAATAATTCTTTCCACGCTAGGTTATAGAAGAAACGATCTAACCGTTCCTCAATCAACTCGACGCTAGATTGATATAGCATTTGTTGGACCAAGTATATGGGTAACCAGACCATCCAGTTTTTATAAGTTTACAGAACTCCATAGCTTACTTGAACTCTAACATGGCTTTTGTACTTTTCGACTGACTTCCTCATTTTCTTTAGCCTGTAAGATTTCATTAAAATCCTCTCCATACAGCCATGGCAGTGTAAAGAAACCAGGGATTTGTTTAAGCAATGTCCATGTATTCTTTTTATGAGTTGCTTTATTTGTTTAAGCAATGTCCATGTATTCTTTTATGAGTTGCTTTAGGATGCCCATAAACACCTGTAAAGCGCCATTTCATTCTCCCTTCCATCTCTAGGATTGAATCAATATGGTGCATGCTATAACAGAGAATTCTTAGATTAATGCTAGAATGCCACAGAAGAGCGATGCCGCCACTTAAACCATGGCTACCCATTGTAAAACAGTTTTCGAACCACAACCTTGCTCGAATGGTGTCCATTTTTGTTACTGATTGTTTTGTTTCACAGAGAAATAATATTGCAAGATTACAAAGGCAGAGAACTTTTTTGAGGGCCAAGAACGTTCGTGGGTTCCTCAATCCCCGAACGTTCCAACTTATGAGCCTCACAGTGATCGGCGGTGTTGGCATCCAACAGCCGCCGATAAATAGGTCTGATCAGTTGCTCTAGAAGAGAGGCCAATAGAATGAAGTGGTTCTGTATCCGCGGGGACTATTGCAGGTTGAGCTTCAATAGTGAAACATAAACTTCGTCATCAGTCGCCTTGTATTTCTTCTCTGGAGAACTAACATTTCCAAAGCTGCAAGCAGCCGCTTTGAGCTGAGTACCGGGGTATCTAATTAGTTACTTCCGTCCCAGTACACCCGGCTTTCCGCTTCTACATTTGAGGTTCTACATTTGAGGATTAGCTGCTGGGCTTTTAAAATCAGAATGAGAAATAGATGATGGGCTCTTTGCGGCCATTTGCGTGTCTAAACTGGTGTTTGAGCTTTATGAGACATTTGGGCTTAGGTGGCCCAGGATTGAATGGAATAACCGCCTTGTTACTGAACAGAGGCCCTTCGACATCTTGACGCTTTTGGCAGATCGTTGACGGAGTAATTAACTCACTTTCATCCTCCACCTTCTGGGATAAAATCTACTGTTGTGATATTATTGCATTAATAACAAGCAAAATATCACCTTCCGACATTAGTTTTGTCCTGCCTATTCTGTCTCACAATTGGAGATTTCCTTATCCACGGGCCAAATCTAAAAGATTGGAATGAACTTGTGTTAGAACTAGAAGTGAAATCTGGGAATTCCCGAAAGACATGACCAATTCTTCCACATTGAAAACAAAAATTTGGTAACCTTTCATAGTGGATTTTGTTGACAGCCATGCACTACCCGAAAGAAAGCATTCTTTGAATAAAGAAAAAAAAAATAATAATAATAAAGGAAAGAGATAAAGAAGAGAAAAAAAGAAAAAATGAAATGGAGAAGAAAAAATTGAAACGAATTCGGCGCACGCGTTTTAATTAATTAAATTAAATGCACTTGTGATAGTTAAATTTTATATAAAAGGTGCGGCTTCTCTTATTTCATTATATCGAATTCTTGATTTCTTTTCTTTATTTTAACGAAAATTTTAAAAGTCTAGTGAGTGAGAAATTGGGTGTATTAGAGTAGCCGGATAGTAAGTAAAATATTACAATACTTGTAATCCTCATATCACTAGTAAAATATTTTCCTTCTGTTTCACCCGTGAACGTAGGCTAAAAGTCGAATCACGTAATTTCCGGTGTCCTGTGTGTTATTGTGTCTTATTATTTTCTCAATTTTATTTTATTTGCGTGTCCTTGGCTTCACCCACTAAATTTCTAACAGTGGTATCGAGCCAAATTGTATTTTTAGAGTCGAGATCATTCACGTAAAGGATCTTTGTTCATGATATGGTCTTATTTATGTATATGGTACTATTTACATATATAATACTATTCACGTATACAGTTACTATTCACTAAAAACGGTGGGAGCAATCCAAAAATTTTGTGGTGCAAAGCAAGGGATATTAGCGTAAGTAGAGCAACTGTATAGTTTTATACATGTCTAGGAAAGTTCTGTCACAAAGGCGATAAGAGTCTAAGGAGTCTGGGTTTTAAGTGGGACAATTGTGACCCCTCCAGTCTTTCCTGAGAACTTTCCTGGTGTGCATTCTTACACATACTCACAACTATTCAAGGTGATACACTAGTTTATGTGTGGAATTTATCAACAAAATGGCAGCAAAGTATGAAATTGAGTAATTCAACAGGAATAATTTCTCATTGTGGAAAATGAAGATGAGGGCAGTTCTGAGGAAAAATAATTGCTTGGCAGTAATTGAAAAAAGGCCCATGGAGATAACTGATGACAAGTGGAATGAGATGGACGGCAACGCTATTGCTGATCTACACTTGGCACTTGCAGATGGAGTATTATCTAGTGTAGCAGAGAAAAAGGTAGCGAAGGAAATCTAGGATATTCTCACAAAATTATATGAGGCTAAGTCGCTACATAATAAATTTTTCTTGAAAATGAGACTGTATACTCTTCGAATGGCAGAATCCACTTCGGTGACCGACCATATTAACACTTTGAAAACTCTATTTTCACAACTCACAACGTTGGGTCATAATATAGAGAAAAATGAACGTGCAGAGCTTTTACTTCAAAATCTACCAGATTCGTATGATCAACTCATGATGAATCTGATGAACCACAATCCTACGGACAGTCTAGTTTTTGATAATGTTGTAGCCTCCGTATTAAACGAGGAGAGTAGGCAGAAAAGTAAGGAAGACAGACAACCAAGTTCTCAGTAAGTGGAGGCGCTATCGATGACGAGAGGGAGATCAATAGAACGTGGCCCCAGTGGGAGCCACAATCATGGTAGATCAAAATCCAAAAGTAAAAAGAATATTAAATGCTACAACTGTGGTAAGAAAGGGCACGTTAAGAAAGAGTATTGGAGTAACTAGAAGAGAAGAGAGGACAAAGAATCTAAGTCATCAAATACTTAGTGGTGTGTAGCAAATACCTCAGATGGTGGTGAAATTCTCTACAGCGAGACAATAATTGTTTCAGAAGGCAGAAAACGGCTATCTGACGTCTGGCTCATAGACTCAGGAGCTACCTAGCACATGATCTCTTAAAGAGAATGGTTCCACACATATGAACCTATCTCAGGAGGATCTGTATACATAAGTGATGATCATGCATTAGAGATCGCTGGTATTGGTACTATCAAATCAAAATGTTTGATGGTACAATTCGTACAATTAGAGAAGTACGATATGTTAAAGATCTGAAGAAAAATCTATTGTCTTTGGGACAAATAGATAATCATAGGTGCAAAACTCATGTTGAAAATGGAATCATGAAGATAGTCAAAGGTGCACTTGTATTGATGAAGGCGGAAAAGATCGGTGCTAATATGTTCATGCTTAAAGGAGAAACATGCATGAAGCTGATGCGTGTGTCGCGTTAAATAGAGAAGAATCAACGATGATGTGGCATTTCAAACTTGGTCACATGTCAGAACAAGGTTTGAAGATTCTCTCTGAATGAAAATTGCTTCCAAGGCTCAAATCGGTAAGTTTACCATTTTGTGAGCATTGTGTTACTAGTAAGCAGCATAGATTAAAGTTTAGTAGATCTATTGCTAGAAGTAAATGCATTCTAGACTTAGTTCATTCTGATGTTTAGGAATCACCTGACATATCCATGAAAGGTGCAAAGTACATGGTGATTTTCATTGATGATTATTCTAGGAGATGTTGGGTATATCTAATTAAGAGAAAGTCAGATGTATTTCTAATGTTTAAAGAGTATAAAGCACAGGTAGAACTTGAATCCGACAAAAGGATTAAGTGTTTAAGAACAGATAATGGTGAAGAGTATACAGACGGTGAGTTTGTTGCTTTCTGTAAGCAAGAAGGTATTGAGAGACAATTTACTGTGGCATACACTCCTCAATAAAATGGAGTGGCAGAGCGGATGAATAAAACTCTTACAAAAAGAATACGAGCTATGTTAAGGACTGCGGGTCTACCTAATTCATTCTAGACAGAAGAAGCCAAAATCGCCTGTTATATAGTAAATCGGTCGCCATCCACAGCAATCGGGCTGAAGACAGTGATGGAGATGTGGACAGGAAAGCCAGCAGATTACTCTTGCCTATATACATTTGGGTGTCCTATGTATGTGATGTACAATGCCCAAGAAAGAACAAAACTGGATCTAAAATCTAGAAGATGTATCTTCTTGGGATATGCTGATAGAGTTAAGGGGTATTGTCTGTGGAACCCCACTGCCTATAAGATTGTCATCAATAGAAATGTTATTTTTATAGAAAATCAACTGCAAAGAAGAGATGAGGATGGTAACACTTCAAAAGAAAAATCAGAGACTGTGCCAGTACATGTGGAAAATAATCCAGAAGATTCAGATTCTTCTTAAGCAACTTCAGAGCACGAGGAACAAGAAATAGTCGAGTTCGAGGCTCCAAAAGTTCGATGGTCAACTTGTGAGAGACGACCGCCAGCGTGGCACTCAGATTATGTCACAGAGATTAATGTTGCATATTGTCTTTTAATAGAGGATGAAGAGCCATCAACTTTCCATGAAGCTTTAAACAAACTTAGATGTTCTTTGTGGATGACAGCAATGCAGGAAGAAATTGAAGCTCTACACAAGAACAAGACATGGAAACTTGTGCCACTACCACGTGGAAGAAAAGCTATTGGAAATAAATGGGTCTACAAGATCAAACGTGATGGTAATGACCAAGTGGAGCGGTATCATGCAAGATTGGTGGTGAAAGAATATGCTCAGAAAAAAGGTATTGACTTCAACGAAATATTTTATCCGGTGGTTCGACTCACAATAGTCAGAATAGTCTTGGCGATGTGTGCTATATTTGACCTACATCTAGAAAGCGAGTTAGATGAAAAGCGCATTTCTTCATGGAGAACTTGAAGAAATTTTATATGCTCCAAAGGAAGATTTTCTTTGAAAAGAGAAAGGAGAACTTGGTTTGTAGGTTGAATAAATCTCTATACGGTCTCAAACAAGCACCGAGGTGTTGGTATAAGAGATTTGATTTTTTCATCATGAGCCTTGGATACAACAAACTCAGTTCAGATCATTGTGCATATTATAAGAGGTTTGAAGATAATGATTTTATCATTTTACTATTGTATGTGGATGATATGTTGGTAGCAGGCCCCAACAAAGATCGAATCCAAGAATTAAAGGCACAATTGGTTAGGGAGTTTGAAATGAAGGACTTAGGACCAGTAAACAAGATTCTAAAGATGCAAATTCACCGAGACATAAATAACAGGAAGATTTGGCTTTCACAGAAGAATTACTTGAAAAAAATCTTGTGGCGCTTCAACATGCAAGACTGCAAGTCAATTTTTACTCCACTTTCTGTTAATTTCAAATTATCCTTCAGTATGTGTCCTAGCACTGAAGTAGAGAGAAAAGAAATGTCTCGAGTGTCGTATGTATCAGTAGCGGGAAGTTTGATGTTCACTATGATATATACTAGACCAGACATTGCACAAGTAGTGGGAGCAGTCAGTCGATATATGGCGAATCGTGGTAAAGAACATTGGATAACTGTGAAGAGGATTTTGAGATAAATTAGAGGAATCTCAGATGTTGAATTATGTTATAGAGGATCAGAATTTACTGTCAGGGCCTACGTGGATTCAGATTTTGCATGAGACTTTGATAAAAAGAAATCCATTACTGGTTATGTATTTACATTTGCAAGAGCAGCTGTAAGTTGCGTTTCGAAACTGCAGACTGTTGTAGTTCTATTTACGACAGAAGCAGAATACATGGCGGCTACACAAGCTTGTAAGGAAGTTATTTGGATACAAAGATTATTGGAGGAGCTCAGGCACAAATAACAAAAAATTTCAGTGTTTTGTGACAGTTAGAGTACCTTACATATTGCAAGAAATCCAACTTTTCATTCCAGGACAAAGCATATAGGGGTTTAGTATCACTTTGTTCGTGAAGTAGTAAAAGATAGAAATCTGGATTTACAAAAAAATTATACCAAGGAAAACCTAACAGATGTTTTGATCAAACCGATCAATGCAGAGAAGTTTATCAGGAATAGATCTTCTTGTGGCCTAGCAGAGACGTAAGCAACATAACAATGGCGAAGTAGAAAGGATGGTATGGAGATTGATTGATCCTCAATCAAATCTTAAAGTGAGAGAAATATTGACAGCCATGTACCACCTTTTCTAGAAGGTGGTGCCCGTAATTTGAAAGAAGAATGCTGTTGTTGCTGCATTCTTTGAATAAAGAAAAAAATAATAATAATAAAGGAAAGAGATAAAGAAGAGAAAAAAAGAAAGAAGAAAAAAAGAAGAAGAAATTAAAACGAATTCGGCGTATGTGTTTTAATTAATTAAATTAAATATATAGTAGTCAAATTTTAACTATAAAAGGGTGTGACTTCTCTCATTTCATTATATCAAATTCTTCAGTTTCTTTTCGTCTTTTAAAGAATATTTTAAAAGTTTATTGAGTGAGAGATTGAGTGTATTGACGTCCTGAGTAGTGATCTAAAATATTACAATATTTGTAATCTCATATCACTAATAAAATATTTTTTTTCTATTTCACCCGTGAACGTAAATTAAAAACTGAACCACATAATTTCTGATATCTTATATATTATTATATCTTATTATTTTCTTAATTTTATTTTATCTTTTCTTTCTAGATGGACCGTGAGGCCTCTCATTCATGGCCTGGTAAGATCAATCTTTAATCTGGGTCGCATAAACTGCTTTAAAACATATTGGTGACTATCCAATATCAACTTCTTCAACTTCACCAGTCATTTTGCCCAAGAATAGCCCCACATCCTTAGTCATACATACAAGCGGTAATTTATGAAGTTAAACCCTAAACGAACAAAATTTGAGATTTTGTTTTGATAAATCTCCAATACCAGTAGGCTCAACTAGTACAAGGAGACTTCGATTAAAACTCCCCGATCCCGTGTTTAAAACTCTACGTCGATCCACTTCATAGGTGAAATAAAATATGAACATATTACTCCCAAGGCTCTCCCCTTCCAAATTGCCCGCTAATTGCCAAATATTCTTTATTCCCACATGAAAAGCTGCTATGGAAACTTGCTTGGTTGTCCATGATCTGACCAACTAGACATCTGGAGGTGATATCTACACCCTTCTTCTTAAAGGTCACTGTTAATCGTGACTATCGCGCCATCCTCATCTGTTCAGGATAGAGTGGAGCAGAGATTAGAAATCTCCTCAGCTTCCATGGTTGCTCCACTGAGGCTGAAGGTGAAATTAGATCTAGTAGTAGTAGGGGATAGAAAGATGTGAATATAAAATGATAAAGAAAGGATGTGTATTGGGTGAGAGATGGGATGCGGGGTAGTGCGAAGGGAGACTAGTGTAAGAAAGGAGGTAGGGAGGGAAGAAAAAGGGGGAATAATGATGCTTTAATGGAGTAGACTGTCAACAGGGAGTAAAGAAACGAAACCGAAGCAGGGTAAAAATCGTCTACACAAGACCCTAGGTCCCTAGAGTTTGTGAGCCTTTCCACCTTGCTGCTTTATTGTTGGAATGAATATTTTATTACATTTATATGATAGCTGACTTCATGATCATGGGCTAGCACGGACAGTTTGTGCAGAAATGTGGAAATAGATTTAAGAAATAAAGTAACATACTATTAGAAACTTTAAAATCCCATTAATGTTATAAGCCATAAGCTACATCTTACTGCAATTTTTTCAGTGATCATAACCTGTGGCTTTCAGGCAGTATTTGAGCTTGATTTTGTTGATGAGTTGAATGGGTGGTGAGTTTTGAGAAGGATTTTGATTGTTAAGAAATTTTAAAAAGAAGAAGAACGAAATGTTATAGGTGATTTGTTAAGCTTGCCAAAGGCTGCGAAAGGCTCTGGTTATAGGTGTTGATGCTAGAAGTATTACCACTTATTTACAACGACAATATTGTTATTTCATTTTTTTAATTACCATAGAGTCACAATTTTTTACTCATTACTTTAACATTTTGCGTTTTGTGATTTTGGCGGGATTTTATTACTTAACAGCCGATCTTTATTTAATCATTAAAGATTTTGAACATAAGGGTAGAGTATCAAAATCTCGACAATCTACTAATAGTTAAAATAACATAATACCAATGGTAAAAAGATATTTATAATTATATTAATATATTATATTTAAGTATTAATAAGTTAAATTAAAAATAAATATTAAGTTATAATTTATTATAATTTTTTTTACGTATTATAATAACTTATAAATTTTATAATATTATAATAAATAAAAAAAATCAAATTATAAAAAATGATAACTTAACAAATTCTTGAGTTAAATCATAGGTGAGATCTGTACAAATTGCCCTTTGTAAATGTGAAAAGCGAAAAACCATGACGCAATGCCTCCTAAGAACGTCACAATCAATCACACACGCCCACGCTCACGCTACCGACAGTGTCACTTCCGTTCAAGTGTGCAGACGCTGCAGCTTCTGCCCGTTCTCGATTTGCTGCTCAAACCAAAATTTGAATCCGAATTTTCAATCCGAGCAAATCAGAAAGTTGGAAGCCGAATTAAATTCGGTTCGGTGCGGGTCGAAACCCGATTTGTACAGCTACCCACGTGTACTTCTACAACGGACATCAGTTAAAAATATCGCTATTGCAGCAAAACTCAAATTGGCACCAAAATCGAAAATAAAAACAAACGATGGCCTCTGGTCTCTATCTAAGGCCTTTCGTCTCCGGTGCCTGTACTGATCGCACCAACAGTGTAAGTCCTTTTGTTGTCTATTTTCTTTTACATTATTTGCAGCATATTTTTCAGTTTATTTAAAGCATCCATTAACAAGAATCTCGGTCACAAATTTTAGGGTTCTTCGATACCTTTAAATTCCCCAACAAGCTTTGGGCTTGGTAAAAAGCAGATATTATTTGCGAAGAAATTAAAAATGAATTGCTCGATAGACAAGGAAAAGGAAATTGATGTCAGCACTTCTGCTCTTGTGGATGATGTAGCTGAGTGTTTGGAAGAAGGTTTGTTTTTTGAGTTGAGGTCTATTTATTTATTTTACTTTATTAGTGTTTGATTTTTTTTTTTTGATTTTATAATCATCATATTCTCCAGAAATGAGCGCGGAGAAGGAGCCTAGTGTTTCTACACTATTGATGAATTTTTCCAACAAGTTTGATCCTTATGGTGCGTTGAGCACCCCGCTTTATCAGACTGCAACATTTAAGCAAGTAAGCCCTAAGGACTACTGTATTGGAAATCTCTTTTTTTTTTTTTTGAATTTTTACCTCTGTAATATAAACTTATACTGATCCCACCAGCAGATTGATTGTACAATCTGGTAGCATATTCTTTAGGCCATATTTTGTATTCTGAATTGGCAACTTTGAATATGGGAAATGACTGTCTTGATTAATAGTCACTTCCTAGGGGGTAATTACATTAGAAGTGAAATCCGATTTATTAAGTATTAAGCTAAATATGCATTGTAAATTTTCTTATAAAACAACAGTTTTTCTTGAAGATAACAAACCATCTAACTTAAGTGCCATGCTTTGCATTCATAGTGTGTTAATCTACTTATTTGTAAAATTTTTTGAATGTGAGAAAATTGCTAAATTGATAAAATAGAAAGGGAAAACTTTGGTGCAAGTATATTTTGACCTTTCAAAGAATGCAAATACTTTAGAATATTTTGAAATGGGAAGATAAGTGATTATTTTAAAGGTCAAGGGATCTGATTCTGAAACTTTACCTAATTTAATGCTATGCCGTGGAAGGAATTTGATGATCACTGATGGTTCATGACTTTCAATACAGTCCTATATTGGTATGCATATATCTTGAATAGTTATTGACTTATTGTTTCCCCACTTCAGCATTGCTCAGTTTAATGTTGATGTTATTTAAGACTTATATGATCGGAGATGAAATTTTTCTATTTATGTATGTAATAAGGATTATGCTAATAGAAAATTGCAATGAACAGACACACGAATCCATATGGAATTTCAGCTTTATTATACAAATACGCAAATACACATTACCTTTAATTTTTACTGTATTCCATATAATCTGTTTCCTAGCCTTCAGCGACGGAGAATGGCCCCTATGATTATACCAGAAGTGGAAATCCTACACGAGATGTCTTAGAAAGGTGATCATGATTGTTTAAGTACTTGAGACATTTGCAATAGTTTTGCCAATTATCATTTATCAGTGTGCAATTCCCATGACTATTTCTGCCGCTTTATCTTCATTATTTTTATCCTTATTTATTAGCCTTCTTGCAAAGCTTGATAAGGCAGATCGAGCACTTTGCTTCACTAGCGGAATGGCTGCTTTGGCTGCTGTTACTCATCTTATTGGAACTGGTGCTTTTCTATTTCAGTTTATTTATTCATTATTATTATTATTATTTCTTTTGGATTTCTTTTATTGAATTAATCACATTTGCAATCTTTCTTTCATTGAGGTGCTCATTTTAGTAAATATCTTTTATGCCCTTTCAATAGCTAATAACCAGTTTGGTATGTTTCATGTACTTATAGGTGAAGAAATTGTTGCTGGAGATGACGTGTATGGTGGTACTGATCGCTTGTTATCACGAGTAACTCCTAGAACTGGGGTTGTAGTGAAGTTAGTATAACCACTTGTTTTGCTCATCGTTATTTGCTATAGTTGAAATTTGAGGTAATTATGCATGAAAATATTTAGGCGTGTGAATACATGCGATCTAGATGAGGTTGCCTCTGCTATTGGTCCTTGGACAAAGCTTGTCTGGCTGGAAAGTCCAACCAATCCTCGACAACAAATTTGTGACATTCGTGTAAGACATTTAGCTTTTTAAAATTATGAATCTTGTTTATTAGTACATTTAGGTTTTTTGATTGCTGGCTTAACCTGTTTACGTTTATTAATCTGATTATATTTAAAATATCATGCTCAAAAACTTCCAGATTATGAATGTGCTCTGATGCTTTCATGATAATTTAGTATGCTGGCTTGTTTTGGTTCTTTAAACGATAAGCTCTGCTAAAACAACGGAACACTATGCTCATTTTCCCTTCTTATTTGGAAATTTTTGTTTTTTTGATACTTCGATGTATGTTTAGATTTATGTATCTTTGGTTTCCACTTGTTGTGGTTATGATAATAAGATGGGTGTTGCTAATTTCAAAATTCTTTTCCATTTCATATAATTTGTAGAAAATTGCAGAACTGGCTCACGCACATGGTGCTCTTCTGCTAGTGGATAACAGCATTATGTCCCCTGTATTATCACGACCTCTGGAACTTGGAGCAGGTATCAGATTAGTTACATAACTTGAGTTTTAACAAACAGCTGTTTTTCCCTTAAATTATGGGTTTATTGTGATTGGTCCATCTCTGTTTCAGACATTGTGATGCACTCGGCTACTAAATTTATAGCTGGACA
The DNA here is from genome assembly GCA_030449875.1 of Aegle marmelos. Taxonomy (NCBI): domain Eukaryota; kingdom Viridiplantae; phylum Streptophyta; class Magnoliopsida; order Sapindales; family Rutaceae; genus Aegle; species Aegle marmelos. Next base: position 29,069 of record JASUUL010000012.1, read on the forward strand.
TAGTGATGTCATGGCAGGTGTGCTTGCTGTAAAAGGAGAAAGGTTATTGTTCATGCTTTTAACTGCATTTATTGGGATTTATTTTACTTTTTTTTATTTATTCTAAATTGTTTTTGAACCATTTTATTTTCTTATGGTCCTGTGAAGAGCAGCTTATAGGCTTTTAGAGGATGTGTCAATGTGTCACATTTGTGTTATAAGAGTTGTGCTTAATGAAAGCATGCGCACAAAGATATTTATACAGTAGAACCTCCAAATAGCAATATTCTATATAGGAATAACCTTTTCATAGTAATAAAAAATTGTGGTCCCAACTTGGGACCAATTATAATTTGGAATAAATTCCACATTGTAATAAGTTATATTTTTTGTAGGTCCGTCTTAATAAACTTACCTCCACATAGTAATAATATTTCAAAAATATATGTCATGTTACATTAAATAAATAAGATGGAACAAAATATCTTTCTAAGTTGCTTGTGACAATGATTTGTTCTTTTAAAGTTGCTGGATTTGACTCACTTACTAATTAGTTAATTAATAAGTGAGTCAAATACATGACATAATTTACATCTATATCACTTGCATTAGGATAATTAAGCAAAGACAATCATTTTTGTACGATACCTCTATTGAGTTATAACCTCTTTATAAGAATAAATTTCTCCAGTCCTAATAATATGACTATACAGAAGTTTTACTGTGTCAATAAAAAAGGAAAGGAAAAGGAAAGGAAAAGAAAAGTAATTGAGACCACTTTATTTGTTGAACAGTACCCTATTCTATTGTGTTATGACTGGTGAACTCTTGTCTTTTTTAACTGTATTGGAGGGGCTAAGGTTCCCCCTAAGTGATTAATTCACTTTAGTTTTCTATGACATAATTGAATGTTACACAAAAATGTCTGATGAATTAAGATTTCCATCTTCACTTGGGAGAATTTCTTTTTGTCCATTTATTTCTGGAACATAATGGTCTTTGGCTATTCTAATAATAATGTGGTCCAGTTATTACTCTGTATAGGAATTATGGTGATGGTAGTTTTATTTTTCTAGAATAGTGTTTTAGCATAAATAATATGATCCTAGTTGAACTTCACAATGTCTAAAACTTCAGTTTGTTTATTTTTAAGTTTTAAGTAACTTTTTAAATTTCAAGTTTATTTAGTTTTCAGAATTTTTAAAATACTTATAATAAATGATATGCAAGTCAATAAAGTGCATCAGTTTTGAATTTGACTAACAGCAGAGTATACATCTTATTTCGGCACTTGTCTCTACATTTATCAGGTTGGCAAAAGAATTGTATTTCCTGCAAAATGCAGAAGGCTCTGGGTTAGCCCCATTTGATTGTTGGATTTGTTTGCGAGGTATGAAGACCATGGCTTTACGTGTGGAGAAGCAACAGGTGTGCTTCTTTGACCTGCTCTGAGTAGAATAATCTTTTTGCATCCTGTTATGTTTTGAGTAATGTTGTTACGTCTTCTTTTTCTATAATAAAATTAATTGTCAGGACCATTCTATTAATTCGATTCTGGTGGTTTACTTGGAATGTGTGTTAAGATAATGCTCATGTCTGAACTTCGACATGTCAGTTGTGTTTATAATGTCCAATAACATGTTGCTTCCTTCCAGGTTCTCTAGTTAGATGTCAGTCGTCTAATAAACATCTGACCCTTGTGCTAAATAAGTGACTGCTAAAAGTTAAAAATGATATTATTTACAGCATCTTGAACCTGCAAAGGTGTGGCATTAAGTTTAACTTTGTTTTTCTTTACCTTTTTTAATTGGGAGGGTTTGGGCTTTTGTTGGTTCTGCTCTTTGGACTTGTTATCTTCATATTTTTGGACTTTTAGTTCCTCCCCTCTGTACACTTACAATTTTTAAGATACTACCCTCTGTACATTTTCAATTTTTAAGTTACTTATCTTTTGTTCCTGAGCCAAAGATGTAGAAAAATGTCACTGTGCTGTCCCCTTTACTGTCAATGTTGGAAGTCAGAATTTGGAATTATGAAAAATGAAAATGTTTTATGTTGCGGTCCCATGGAAATGTTATCTTATTAATTGTGCAGCATCTTACTCAGTATTTGAAGCTTTTTTTATATGGAGTAAAGATCCTTGCTTGGGTAGTGATCAAAGCTATAACCCTGTGATCACCCTGTGCTGTACACTTGTTAATAATTTAAAATTAGTTTATATCCATTTGGAGAATTCTGCTACTTGAGTTTGATAGACTAATAGATATGGTTACTGCTGAGTGTGGATGTAGTTATGATATGGGGAATTTTACTTGGTTCTCTTGAATTTAACTGGCTAAATTACTTGTTTGCTTGCATTAAATTAATTACAACTTTTGGGTGCCCGGTTGCCTCTCGAGTTTTAAAGATCTGTGAAAGGTTAAATGGAGCACTTTATTGCTGTTTTTGGCCTACTTCTGTTTCTTATGTTTTCTGTGAAAGATCTGATCTGTTGTAGTGCTAAACCTGCAACTGAGGCCTTTTCATTCTTTGCAGGATAATGCACAGAAGATAGCTGAGTTCCTTGCTTCTCATCCAAGGGTGAAGAAAGTTAACTATGCAGGTCTCCCTCAACATCCTGGACATGAGTTACATTATTCTCAGGTGCTGCCAGATAATGGACCCTAAAAGTTCTTTCTAAAATCTGTTTTGCTTATCATTGATGAGACATTGTGGTTGCTCATCCAGGCAAAGGGGGCCGGCTCTGTACTTAGCTTTCTGACAGGGTCACTGGCACTCTCAAAACATGTTGTTGAGACTACAAAGTACTTCAGCATTACAGTCAGCTTTGGTAATCCCACCTATTCAATATTCATGCCTGGCTGCTTATTGTTCTGTTGAAAGTTTAGTTGTGGGTCTGGGTTTGGTGCCTGTAGAATATCCACACAAAATATTTAGTAAACTCGAATATCATAAATTTAAAACGCGAACAAATGAACAGAGGATCTTTTTCCCATGGGTATAATTTTCAATACTATGAATAGCAGAATTGCATTACCGCGTATCTTGTGTTTTTGATGAGGCCTTTTATTGGAATCATTTTTCAGTGGTTATTAAACCAATTTTATGTGGCCAGGTGTAGAATTTGGTGTTGCTTGTCTTTGAAGTTAAATGCAAGTTCTGCCCTTATTTTGTGATTGTCTCTTATAGTGATGGTGCGATTATGTTCTGTTTGTAGGAAGTGTGAAGTCACTCATAAGCATGCCCTGCTTTATGTCCCATGCCAGCATACCGGTTGAAGTGCGCGAAGCAAGAGGTCTAACTGAAGATCTTGTCCGAATATCTGTGGGAATTGAAGATGTAAATGACTTGATTTCTGATTTAGACAACGCACTCAGGACTGGGCCTCTGTAGTGTATTACCCTTGATCCTCCATCTGGTATTATGGATAATGTTTTAGGGCTGGTGCTCTCCATATTGGCAGATTTAATTTCATTTTTATTTCTTTTTCTGGTGCATGGGCGATCTCAATCTAGATATTCTGATTGTCCATGGAAATGGAAAGCCAAAACTTAGGTCTTTTTAATAGATGTTAGGCAACTGTGTTAATTATATTTCTTAGCCAACTGAAGGAAACGAGATCTTTCTATTTCCTTTTGTGGTGTGTGGACGATCTCAGTCAAGTATTCTGAATTTCTGACTGCGCACGGAATGGAAAGCCAAACCTTCCGTTTTTTAATATTTGGCAACTTTGTTAATTATATTTCTTAGCCAAGTGAAGGAAAGATCTTTTTATAATATTTCTATTTGAGGCTTTCTTGGTGGCAGGTTTTTTTCTCTTATTTTTTTCTTTTGTTTTTACCATGATAGGTCGTTTTGAAATTATAAAATTCATTGCCCCAAGCTGAAGAACAAATATCATTGTACAAGTCAGATTGTGGCTTTAATGCTGTCGCTGATGGTGCCATTTTTGGCATTTTATGGTTCGGCACTTATGTTTGTCCTTTATTCAAACCCCGAAACGGCCTAAAATTAGGAATGGTAATTTGTTGGATCGTGTTCGGACTTGGTTAAGACTGATCCGATAAAAAGTAATTAAAGTCCGATCTTAAAAAAATTGGGCCTATCTATTTTTATAAAAATTTATTTTTAAAATTTAAATTTATTAATATTTTATTATTTTATAATTTAATAATTACATATTAAATTTATTCGTATTATTTTTAATTTTTATTTTTTTAATTATAATATTATAAATATAAAATAAAAAAATAATTTTTTAATTTAAAATAATTAATATGACACAATACATAATATAATTAATTATAAAATAATTTATAAAATAATTAATTAATAAGAATAATCTTTCGTAATTTAAATTTATAATTAATATTAAAAAATAAAAATATATAATTTAATTAAATTAAAAAATATAATTTTATTTCATAATTATTTCAATCATATACATAATTTAATTATAAAATTTAATATTAAAAAGACTCAATGTAATTAAATTAAAAATATTCTATAACTATATCAATAATATACAGTTCAATAAAATAATCTAATTTAATTTAATTATTTAATATAAAAAATAAATAAAAATTTATGTTTTATATAAATAAAAATTTATGTTTTTATTTTTTTATTTTTTTTAATTTTTTAATATTAAATTGAGTCGATATTCAATTGATCCTAAATTTTAATTGAGCCTAAATTTTTTTACTCTAATTCGATTCAAAATCTAAAAATTTAAACCAAATCTGTCGGCTAAAAAATTGAGTCAGGTTAAATTGCCAAATTTACCTAAAATGATGTCCTTTGGTCCAAATTTTTTTTTTCATTGTAAAACGACGTCGTTTGCATTGAATAAATCGCAAACTGTCATAGAAACTTTTCTGCGTCTTCCTCTTCGTCCTCCTTTTTCCCAGTTAAATCTTCCTCTTCATTTTCTTAGTTTTACTAAATAACAATCCCACTGAAAGATATAGTTGCTCCTTTGTTCCCCTCATTCCCTTTTTCTTTTCAAGGTCTAGCTATTCGCGATCCGTAGCTGAAACTATAATTCGTCCTTCACAACTCATAGCCACCATCACCCATACCCAGCCACTATCGTTGCCACCATCAACGAGGAAAACGAAGAGGTTGAAAATATGATCAATGATTATGTGGAAAACTTTTGTATGCTCTTCTATGGAAGCTTGAAAATATGTGCTGAATTGTTCTGCAATAGACTGAAATTTGAAGAAATTGCGTATAAATTTGTCTGAGAATAATAATGTATGATGAATAATTATGTGGAGAACTTTTCTATGCTCTTCCATAGAAGCTTGAAAATAAAATTGGCATTCCCGTTTTACAACTGTAGTGGTTCTGTCAGGGACAAAGTTGAAAAATTAGGCTTCTACGGATAATATCAAACATTTGTAGTTGAGTTTTGATGATGTGCTGAAATGAAGAGAACGAAGAGAGGAAGAACCAGCTGCAGTTGCATTCTGTATTTTGTGATTTTTCCAACCTAAACGACGTCGTTTTGCAGCACCAAAAAAAAAAAAAAAACAACATTGACGAAATTTAATTTTTTCACCCGTTTACGGGTTTTACCTGGGGTAAAAAAAAATTTTATAAAGAGATTTTTAAAAAAGGAAAATTAATTGAAATGGAAAAAACTACCAAACCCAGTAAGCAAACTAATTTCCACTTCGATCTAGGAATGAACAATATTCTGTGAAAATTCTATCAGTTGCAACAGGCTATTTTATAGACAAATCATCCTTGCTTCCGAAAAGCACGTAATTCATCTCTCTGAGTCTGAACCACTAAGAAGTATTCTATTCTATCACAGTTGTTCGAGCATTTGGTTATTGTGCAGAGGTACAAGAATTCATAGTCTGCAAAGGTACAAGAATTCACAATCTTGGTAATTTTATCCCTACATTTCATGAACAGAGCATTTGGTACAACACTTTAAAGAATTGAAGAGCTGATTATGTAAAAAATAACCATATTATAAAAATCATATTAATGCACTTGTGTATTTCCTTCCGGCACTATCGGTAATGTATATGTGACTGCCAAGTTCAGGAACTAGGTAGAGGATAGCAGCATACTCTAAAATGAGAATTGTTGACCTTATCAAGCATTAGTCATCAGCTAACATCGGATCAAACCCTCAGTTATTTTTAACATGCAAAGATGATCTTTACAGATTTATCAATCCGATTTGGTGTCCCACAATAGTGTTATGGGTCCGGAAGTTATGGACCGTATGTTCTAAATGTAATTGAGGATCTAATTTTTTGCATGCCCTTCAATTTCACCTATGAATATAGAGGATTAATGCGCAAGATGACTGGTGCAAATATCTGAATAGAGCTTGCTCAGCAGAGATGTCAACACATATGACTCTATGGCGGGGTTTGGATGTAATTAATATTTTTTGTTTTATAATGATGCTTATGCACCTTGAGAGTTGTATTTTAATTGTGTTTTTTAGATTATGTATACTGATTAACACTAGAAGGTATATATTTTATAAAAGTTTAATTTATCATTTTATCATTTATAGTATTTTTCTATGTGCTCATAATTATATATTATTTTATTATATTAATTTTTATTGTAGTCTCTATATTTTGTGTTTTGTAGATATATTTTATGAATAAAAAAAATCATTGGAGCTTACGGAATAATTGAGCACAATATTAATTGCCAATTTCACAAACCACTTATGATGCGATTACTTCTTGTATTAAGGAATCGGAATTTGGAATTGGAATAATTAACGACGTTCACTTCGCAAAAATAGAATAAGAATCGGAATCGGAATGATAGGTGGATTTGGACTTTAAAATTGTCATTAAAACCCAAAATTAGAATTAATTACTTAATTAGTCAATAATTTAAAAGTTTTTTTTAAAAATAAAAAGTGTAGTTCTATATCAGATAAGTATTCCTTTCTTTTTATTTTCCCTTGTAAGTTTAGTTTATTTTTATTTTACATTCATACTTTATTATTGTGTCATTATTTTATATGACTAATTCTATAATACTACCTAAATTGTTAATATTTTTTTAGTTTATTTTTATGTTTTGTTTAGTTAATTTATTTATAATTGGTTTAGCTGTCTATTATTTTAACTTTAGTTAATTGATTTCCAATTTATTTATTTATATTTTGTATTTATTTATTATTTTTTATTCTTGTACATTTATATTATTATTATTTGACATTTATATTACTTGCTTATTTAATTTTCTGTTCGTTTATTTTTATTTTTTATTAGTGTAATTCTTTTTTAGTGTTTCATCATTATTCGTTTGCATTTGCATCATTTTTTAATTTAATTTGACAAACGAACACATCATCAATATTGTATGTGATGTTGATCTCATATAGATAGTGACAGATTAATTAGGAAATCACCTCCACCACCTTTAGACATGCCCAACATTGAAACTAAAAACCTTTTTGGAGCATGGAGACAACCAACCTTATAAAATCTTTATGATCAATTTAGGACAATTAGAGATTTCGTACATCTTACTAGAATAGGAGCACTATCATGCATAGTTTTTCTCTTGATGCATTATGTTTTAGTTTCAAATATGATATCATTGAACTCTTGCTTGTTGTTCATGGTTTTGGGTCTGAAAATTCATACTTGCCTTTACGAGAATTTGAGAAAGTCAGCAACATTTACATTGATAAAAATTTTGGCATGAACATAATTAGTTTTAATTTTTTTTCCTTTTCTCACTAAAGCATAGCTAAAACTTAGCTATAAAACCTTAGGTCAGGATTCATCAAAACTTGGGATGAAATGCATGCAAAATTTTTGAAAAAATTCTTTTACCCTATAGAATAAATTCTTTCAAAAGACAAATCATTACTTTCATTTAAAAGCTAGGAAAGACTCTTTACCAGGGACATGTACAAGGGGTTAATTAACATTTGTCCACACCATGGTTTTGAAAATAAAGGTTAGTGTCTTATTTCTATGAGAGAGTAACATCTCAAAGTAAACATGTTACTGAAATGATGTGCAATAGTGAGTTAAGCGACAAAAGTTCTAAAGCTGTATTAGATTATCTTGACTAGATAGTAGAGAATGCATATTATTGGGATACAATTGATTCTTTCAGGTCCCCAATTATCTCTATATGGTAAAGGCATATACAAGCCAAATTTGCATTTTTAGCTAGAAAAGTCAAAGCATTAGAATAGAAAAAGAGTGATTATGTAAAGTCTGCTCAAGATATTTCATATCATGTTTATAGTTCCATTGATCATTTGACATAGGACTATTCAACTTTGTTAGCTCTGAAAGAAAGTTTGCCCAAACAAGTGAATACTATAGAAAATCTCAAAAGGCCAAAACTGAATCTATACTTAGAGACCTACAACTCTGGTTGGAGAAACCATACAAATTTCAGTTAGAAAAATGACAATCATGTATAACTTTCACAACCACCTCTTTCATGTCAGAATTTTTAAAATGTCTAATGTTACCCACTTTATGTCCTATCTCCTAGAAAGCTATTGAAGATACATTGCAATTATTTATATAAAAAAAGTCCATCAATAACCAAACCATGCAAACCAATTTGATAGAGACTATTTCCAAACTTACATCAGCCATTATCATTAAGGAAAAATGTAAGTTTTCTTCTCAATTATAAACAAACCCCAAGAATCAACAACATCCTCAAATAAGTAGTATAGAAAATCAAAACATAAGCTAAGTCAAGTCAATTATAATCCTTTGTGGTGATAAAGTTGTCAGAAAGACATTCTTGATCCTCATGAAATTAGTAAAGAGCCAATTTTAAAGAGTAAGAAAGAGTTTAATGAACTTTGACCCATAAAGAAATAACCAACTTTCCTCTATTCCTTCAAGTATTAATGAATCTAAAGAAATCAAAGTACAATTGAGAGATTTATGAATTTTTAAATAGATTAAAGTCAACATTCCTTTGCTAAACATCTTTAATCAAAATCTTGTCTTATATTAAATTTTTAAAAGACTTGCACATTCTAAAAAGGAAATATAAGGTGTAAAAAAAAGCTTTTCTAACAATGCAAGTAAGTTTTATTCTCTCAACTAATAATACTTTGAAATATAAGGATCGTAATTGTCCAACTAATTTTTGTATTATTAAGGACCATAGAATTGAACTTGCTTTGCTTAATATTAGTGCTAATGGCAGTTTGCTTTCATATTTCTTGTATCAACAACTCAATCTTGGTGAGATAAAGCCAATCCCTACCACTTTCTTACTTATTAATAGGTTGAATAAGATATCGAAAGAAATAATTAAAGATGTATAGGTTTAGATTGATAAATTTATTTATACTGTGGATTTCATTATTTTAGAAATTAAACCAATTATTGATGAATGTAAACAAATTCTTATCATATTTGGTCAACCATTTCTAACTACTGCTAATGCTTTGATTAATTACAAGAATAAATTGATGAATTTATCCTTCAACAATATGACATTGGAACTTAATATATCCAACATGTGGAAACGATGTCGTGATAAAGAAGCCAAAGATAGTGACAATGAAGATATTGAACTCATTGATCCAATCATTAAGGAATATGTTTAGGATGGGAATATTACATACTCTATGAAAATTTATTTTGTTGGTTCTTTTAAATCAAGTAAGGAATTTAAATACAATATAGCTAACTTATAATTTATACTTAATTCTACACAGATACCTAAGGATGACAGTGGCCAATTAAACTTTAAAGACATAATACAACTTAAAGGAGCAAAGAAAAATAAAGCACCAAAGCTTGAATTGAAGCCTTTACCTAATGAATTAAAGTATGTGAAATGCAAATGTGCAACCAAAGAAGGGGGGGTGAATTGGGTTTTTAAAAGTTATTTTATAAACGATTCAATCTAACGCCTTAATGCAAACAAAAAGAATAAATTGTACAACAATTAAATCAAATATAATAAATTAGACAATACTTGCAAAATAAATGAGTAAGGGAAGAGAATGCAAACACAGTAAATTTTACGTGGTTCGGCAATCCTCGTCTACGTCCACGCCTCCAAGCCAACTGAGCTTGAGGATTTTACTATCCAAACCTCCCAAGGCTTCAAATGTTTACAATTGACTTCCAAGGTGTCAATGGACCTTTACAATTAAGAGATTATCACCCTAATCTTTTTACCCCAAGTGTTTCCCTCACTTGAATACTCTTAATATGATACAAAATAAAAATTACAGTAAGAAAATCTCTATAAGAGTGGATTGACAAATAATGGCACAAAAATGATTTAATCTATTGTGATTTGTAATATGGAAGCTCAATATATGTTTTATAAACTTGTTTTTTCTTGCTAGAGAGCTTAAAATGAAGTTGGAGTTGAGTTTTTATAGTTAAAGCTCGAAAACTAGCCGTTATTGACAAATCCAGGTCTTGTCTTTAGCGGCTTAATTTAACCGCTTAATTTAAAGCCTCATTCGTAATAAAATGAAATTACCGTTAAATTTGAATTTTCTACAGTAACACTGTTCACGAAATTATAGTTTACCAAAAACTTTCTCAAATTATATTATGACCTAAAATGTTATAAAATTTTACCAAAAGATCCAATCTCAGAAATTTTAAATACTATTTAATTCCTAAAAATATTTTGAAATTACAATATGGCCTAAAGTAAAGAAAATCTTTTTAAATAAGTCCTTTTTGAGTTTTAACTAAATCACCATAATATTTAAAGTTCTCAAAACTTTTCACTTAGACCCCTAATCTTTTATAAGTTACAATATAGCTCAAATATTTTAAAACTTAGCAAATAGGTCTAACTCTGAAATTTAAAACTTTTTCATTTTAACTTGAATCCACAAAATATTTTATCTCATAAACATAAAATTTAATTTAAAAAATAATTATTTGATTAACATAAGATTGAGCTTCATAAATGCTAATCTAAGCATAAATTAAATCGTACCGGCTTTACAAGAAATCATGGCGATAAATTTTTCGTTGAGCCGTCGTTTTCCGTTGAGTGTCTTGAATTTGATTTCACTTGATTTATTATCCTTCAAAACTAGTGAACTTGTGAAATACAAAATAAAACATTTTAATGCATATGTTTATTATCATCAAAATTATAATATTTATAGCCTTTTAGGCTAACAATATTCATACCTTAGTTATTAACAAACCTATCCAATGATGATTATTCTTTACTCATAAGTAACTAAAAAGGTAAGCTACTAGCTGTTTTGAAAGGAAAAAAATTATAATTAGTTGGACATTGAACGACATTGAAGGAAATAATTTTTAATTTACACACATATAATACACTTAAAGGAAAATTGCCAAAATAACCCATTAACCTCAAAGAAGACTAAAACTTTATATGAAAAAGAAGTGGTAAAATTTGATGTGCTTCAATTTCTAAATATATGAATTATTTATTTTATCTCTAATAATAAATAAGTAAATCTAAAAAAAGTAGTACCAAAGAAATCTAAAATAGCTATTGTGAATAATGAAAAACTAATCCCAATAAGAGTCTTATCTAGTTGACACGTGCATTGGCTATAGAAAATTAATTGATGCCACCAAAATTGACTATTTTCCCCTCTACCATGATCACTTCTAATAAAAGAAATAGAATAACCTTTTTTGTTTTGAACCTTTTTACAGAAAATTCTAAACGCATCAAAGGCATCATTCTTATTAGCTAAGAACAATACCCATGTGTATCTAGAATAATCATCCACAATTACAAAAGCGTAATACTTGACATTTAAGCTAGCACATGTAGATGGTCCAAATAAATTCATGTAAAGTAATTGAAGTAGTTTTGAAGTAGAGACATGATTCTTGTTTTTAAAAGAAGTTTTGATTTATTTTCCAAATTGGCAAGCTTCACAGATTTTATCCTTTTAAAAACTAATTTTTAGAAGTCCTTTAACCAAATCATTTTTCGAAATTTTTGAAATTAAATCCATGTTTGCATGACCTAGTCTTCTATGCCATAACCATCCATTATCATGCAATGCCAAGAAACATTTATCAATGGTAGATGTACAATCTATATTAATGACATAGACATTGATACATCTATTTCCTATAAACAAAACTTTTCCATCACATGCATTTTCAATAACGCATCTAGATTTATCAAAAACTACTTTATAACCCTTATCACATAATTGACTAATACTAAGTAAATTATTTTTCAAGTTTTCAACCAAGCATACATTTTCAATAAGAGTAGAAGATACATTACTGACATTGCCAATACCAATGATCTTTTCTTTTGAATTATCTCCAAAGGATACATCTCCACTATTTTCGATCTTGGTAAAACTTGAAAACCAAGCATAATTTCTGTCATGTGTCTTGAACACCCATTTGTCCAAGTACTATTTATTATTCTTCTTCTTTAAGCCCCGTAGAGAAAATTTCAAGTCTTAGGTACCCAAATCTTTTTGGGTCCTTAAGTGTTAGCAATGGTTCCTTTTGGAACCCAAACATATTTTACACCATAATAAGCATTTCTTTTCATAAGACATCTATTTTTTATGTGACCATTTCTATTGCAATAGTGACAAGTAATTTTATGATCATTTATGGATGTACCTTTAACAAAATAATTTTTATAATACTTTTGCTTCAAGTTAGGCTTATACCCAAGTCCTCCTTTATCAAAAACACATTTTTGAGAGTTAAACAAATTATCCAATATCTTTTAGTCATTTGTAAATTTTATCACAATTTCATTTAACTCATTATTCTTCTTCTTAAGAACTTCATTTTCTTTTATCAATTCTTCATCATGTAATTTCTCATGCTCATATGAGGTATTAAGTTTCTCATTTGAAGATGTGACTTTATCATGCAATATTTTATTTTCTAGTTCTAAACATGTAACCTTTGCATTCAATGATTCATTTTTATTTTTGAGATCTATCAATTTCTTTTTAAGGCATACATTCTTTTTACCTATTTTCATTAACTCATCATGCAATTCTTTAAAGGCATCATGTAATTCATCATAGGTAGGAAGATCATTTACCTCATCTAGTTCACCATTCGATTCATCTCTAATCGCCATAAGAGCTAGATTTGTCATTTCTTGATGCTCTTCATCATCATTTGTTTCTTCATCAGTATTATCCCACGTGGCCACCATTGTTTTCTTCTTGAACTTGTTGAGAAGAGGGCATTCCGATCTTATATGGCTAGGCTTCTTGCACTCGTAACATTTAATTGCTTCATTTTTCTCCTTTTGGTTCTTGAAATCTTTAAATTTTCTTCGCTCACCAGTTTTCTTGAAAAAATTTCTAAACCTCCTAACAAGCATAGCCAATTCCTCATCATTCGGCTCACTTTCTTCATCACTTTTAAATTTTGTGACTTTGAGAGCAATATTTTTCTTCTTCTCTTCATTGCCTCTTTCAGCTGCCAAATCTTCCTCACAAGAAATAAGAGAACCGATTAGATCATCAATAGGTAAGACATTTAAATCTTTAGCTTCCTCAATGGCAGTTCTTTTTGGTCTCCTATCCTTAAGAAGTGATTTAATGATTTTCTTAACTTTCTCGCTATTTGAAAAAGTCTTTCCTAGGGCTCCTAAAGTGTTCACTATGTCGTAAATCTAGTGTACATAGAATATACACTCTTATTTTATTCCATTTAAAACAGTTCATATTGTCGAGTGTACCTACTAATTTTAGACTCTTTCACTTGATTCGTGCCTTCATAAACAATTTAAAATTTGTACCAAATTTCATAAGCACTTTCATAACTTGACACTCTATGAAATTCTTTCTTATCTAGTGCACAAAATAAGGCATTCATGGCTTTGGAATTTAGTGAAGCTTTTCTCTTTTCCAATTCATTTCATTCCCGTGAAGGTTTTGGAATATCTTCCCCGACTTTATTTTTAATCAAAGGCATAAATGGACCATCACATACAACTTCTCAAATTTCGTAATCTAGGGCTTGTAAGTAAATTCTCATCCTAGTTTTCCAATATGGGTAGTCATTTCAGTCAAAGAATGGTGGTCTAGTTATGGATTGTCCTTCCCTAAAGGTAGAATCACTTTGGGTTGCCATGGATCTTTTACTCTAGACGATTAAGTCCTAATAAGAGAACCATGCTCTGATACCAAATGAAATACAAATGTGCAACCCAAGAGGGGGTGAATTGAGTTTTTAAAAGTTATTTTATAAACGATTCAATCTAACACCTTAATGCAAACAAAAATAATAAGTTTTACAACAATTAAATCAAATATAATAAATTAGACAATGCTTGCAAAATAAATGAGTAAGGGAAGAAAATACAAACACAGAATTTTTACGTGGTTCGGCAATCCTCGTCTACGTCCACGCCTCCAAGCCAACTGAGCTTGAGAATTTTACTATCCAAACCTCCCAAGGCTTCAAATGTTTACAATTGACTTTCAAGGTGTCAATGGACCTTTACAATTAAGAGATTATCACCCTAATCTCTTTACCCCAAGTGTTTCCCTCATTTGAATACTCTTAATATGATACAAAATAAAAATTACAGTAAGAAACTCTCTATAAGAGTGGATTGACAAATAATGACACAAAAATGATTTAATCTATTGTGATTTGTAATATGGAAGCTCAATATATGTTTTATAAACTTGTTTTTTCTTGCTAGAGAGCTTAAAATGAAGTTGGAGTTGAGTTTTTATAGTTAAAGCTCGAAAACTAGCCGTTATTGACAAATTCCAGTGCTCAAGCGGCTAGCCGCTTAATTTAACCGGCTCCCCGCTCGTAACAGTGAAATTACCGTTAAATTTGAATTTTCTACAGTAACACTGTTCACGAAATTATAGTTTACCAAAAACTTTCTCAAATTATATTATGACCTAAAATGTTATAAAATTTTACCAAAAGATCCAATCTCAGAAATTTTAAATACTATTTAATTCCTAAAAATATTTTGAAATTACAATATGGCCCAAAGTAAAGAAAATCTTTTTAAATAAGTCCTTTTTGAGTTTTAACTAAATCACCATAATATTTAAAGTTCTCAAAACTTTTCACTTAGACCCCTAATCTTTTATAAGTTACAATATAGCTCAAATATTTTAAAACTTAGCAAATAGGTCTAACTCTGAAATTTAAAACTTTTTCATTTTAACTTGAATCCACAAAATATTTTATCTCATAAACATAAAATTTAATTTAAAAAATAATTATTTGATTAACATAAGATTGAGCTTCATAAATGCTAATCTAAGAATAAATTAAATCGTACCGGCTTTACAAGAAATCATGGCGATAAATTTTTCGTTGAGCCGTCGTTGTCCGTTGAGTGTCTTGAATTTGATTTCACTTGATTTATTATCCTTCAAAACTAGTGAACTTGTGAAATACAAAATAAAACATTTTAATGCATATGTTTGTTATCATCAAAATTATAATATTTATAGCCTTTTAGGCTAACAATATTCATACCTTAGTTATTAACAAACCTATCCAATGATGATTATTCTTTACTCATAAGTAACTAAAAAGGTAAGCTACTAGCTGTTTTGAAAGGAAAAAAATTATAATTAGTTGGACATTGAACGACATTGAAGGAAATAATTTTTAATTTACACACATAGAATACACTTAAAGGAAAATTGCCAAAATAACCCATTAACCTCAAAGAAGACTAAAACTTTATATGAAAAAAAAGTGGTAAAATTTTATGTGCTTCAATTTCTAAATATATGAATTATCTATTTTATCTCTAATAATAAATAAGTAAATCTAAAAAAAGTAGTACCAAAGAAATCTAAAATAGCTATTGTGAATAATGAAAAACTAATCCCAATAAGAGTCTTATCTAGTTGACACGTGCATTGGCGATAGAAAATTAATTGATGCCACTAAAATTGACTATTTTTCCCTCTTACTTTTATACTAAATTCTCAGTAGAATAGCATAACACCCTATTGCTACTTTCTTGATGGTTACTTAGGTTATAATCAAATTCCTATAACCCTAGAAGACCAAGAAAAGAAATCACATTTACATGCCTATTCATAGCGTTTACATTTAAAAGAATGTTTTTTAGACTCCTTAATGCTCCTGTAACATTTTCAAAGATGCATGCTAAGCATTTTTAGCAACATGGTTGACTATTATTTGGAAGTTTTTATGGATGATTTAAATGTATTTATGATAAACATCTTGAAAATCTTTAAAGAGCTTTCTGAGAACAATTGGATTGTCTCAAAAGGTTTTGAAAGAGTGATGTCTCTTTCTTCAGTCTTTATAATGTAATCTGACTTTAAAAAATCTAGTTTCTTTGTCCTATAGATCATGTCTTTAGCTACTTTGGGTAATTTCCAGCAATCTATGGCTTTATTAAAGTCCTCAATTATGAATTCCTCGGAATTCACAACATTCTTTGAACCACTAGTCCTCCCGGAGGAAGAGCTAGAGAAAGAGGATGCTCTACAGAGTAGAGAATCCATGTAACCCTAAGTCTTTTCAACTAATACCTATATGTATGGCTACAGGTACGGTTTTACAGCCCTAAGCGGATCCCAGTCCTAAACGGGTCTTACTACCGGTAAAGAATTCACCACACACACAAATACCAATTTAGAGAATTAAAATTACACAAATTCTTTTTCCTTATATTACACCTACTTCCCCTTGGCTCTGATACCAGTATTACCAGTGATCGTGGGAAGGTGTGTGAATGCTTTGGAATATCAAATTAATTTTATCTTTAATTAGGTCAGTTGATTGCATAAAAGAGTACCGTTGGCTTTAGTAGAATATTGGTACGTGGCGTTGTTAGCTAGGGAATGAGGTCCTGTCCAGCTATCTTAGGACAGATATTTAATCCTCCTTTGGACCAGTAGCCCGCATCCACTGAGGGTCCAGCCGATATACCAATAGAATTTAAATCTTTAAAATTTTAATTATATATATATATATATTATGAACTTGAAGGAATTTAGTCTTATATGTCCTTTAAGATGGCAAAAATCATAAGTGGGAATAAACCTATTACTCTTACCTTAATGAACGGGTTAAAAAAGTGCAATAGTTTTACCTTTTTTGATAATGTGGAATTTTATCTACTGGCAGAGAAGTTGTAAGTGAATAACTTTAATAAATATACCTCAAGGATTTGGTTCTTTATCATCTTGATATTTAAGAACATGATGATTTGAGCTAGATTTTCCAATTGACAAGATACAATCTAACTTTTCAGTTCCAGAATTCATTATTTTGAGTGACTTTGGTATTCTCTAATTCTATGGTCATTGCAAGTAATTTGTTATCTTTATTAGCAAGTAAAGAATATAATGAATTATCTCACTCTCAAGTTTCACCTTATCATCAAAAGATTAGATATTTGAGTTATCAAGGTCATATTCTCATTGTACACTTTTTTTCCATTTAGTGAACATTATCTTATAGCTTTCATGAAAAGCATCCTTGTCACTTATATCATTGTTATTGACATTGCTATCTAAATCATTATTTTTGTTATCATGTTACACAATTATACCAAGATGAGAATCAGTCTCTTTCTTATAAGGAATTAAATGCGAGGCTATAGAAGTGGATGCAACTTCGACATTTGATACTTATTTATTGCCATTAATATATTTTAATACATCATTTTGGACAACAATCCCTTTAATAAGGTCCTTTTCATCAATGCTATTATTTGAATCATCATTACTCTAGATGGATTACATTGCTTTCTTTTTCATAAGAGTGTTGACACATTGTGCTTGTATATGTCTTATGCCTTCACATTCTCTGCATGGAATACCCTCAAGTTTGTTAAGATTAAATAATTTAGAATTAGGGTTAGAAGAACCTTTTTGAGTTGTTAGAGCCACAGATGTAGAAGTCTTCTTTGGTTTGTTGAAGTTCTTCTTTTTCAACATCTTCTTGAAATTTTTTGCAATGAATACAAGAGGATTATCCATATACAAACATGGATCACCATCCTTACTTGGTTTGGTGGGGGGAACTTATGTTTCAACTTGAAAAACAATAATTTTTTTAGAGTAAAAATTCAAGTAATTAGTCTTATAAACTATCAATTTTTCTATAAGTGAACCATTAGTCATTGTAAACATATCAGTATATTCTTTAATAGTTTTTCTAAGATTAGTATACCTTAAGATCCTTTTACAAATTTGTTCCTCAGAAATAGGTTTTCTAAGAACAAAATATCCTTAACTACAGTAAGGTGTTGTATTTTTTCTAATGCTATTGGTGTCAATGTGCAAGTGTACACAACAAGTTATATAAATTACTACAACAGTCTTTTAACAGTATAATTTTACTTTGAATGAAAATAAACTAATTATATGAAACTAATAATTAATAAAATAAAACTATAGTAAAGAAAATTCTCATGTCAAATATAAGGAGATAACCAATGGGAATGTAGTAGTTGGGTGATTCAACTCACTTAATGATTTTAACTATTTTTCAAATATTTGGAACAATTGCTAAAACACTGGGCAAAATCCTTATGTATCCTCAGCTGTCACTTGTTGGATCTTTTATACCTTAATATAACTTAATAGTGACTAACTGTTATGCCAATATAAGATATAACATTATACGTTTATATTCTATTTATTCTACAAGGTGAATCCTTATGTTTAGTTTATCAATAAATTTAGATCAGGTATGACCTCTTTGGAATCAAGTTAAACTTAACTCAGGAAACCTAATAAAAAATCAAATATTGCTCTGATATGTTCCACTAAGATAGGTCATTTTGTGACTCTTTCTTAGCTAGTATCATTAAATAGATGGTCAGTTAAAATAATAAATAGAAATAGATATTATCAAAATAAAGACGTATAATAAAACATACAGCCAGTAATAACTTTAAGTAAAGGAGAACAAGGCAATCGCCCAAGGCCACATATTTTAAAAAGGCCTCATCATTTGAGTATTTCCTTAATAAACTCTAATTAATGGAATTTTTTAGTTATGTATAGTAACAAAGCTTATCTATAGTTGTTAATCTTAGTGTTAAAGATATATAATTAATAATTCAAGCTAATCATTACTTTATTCACTATGTTTTTCCAAGGAAAAAAATTAAATTCTTTACATTTTTAGTTTTCTAAGAAACCTTAATTATTTTAAATTAGAATCTTTTACTTTTAGTATTTCTTTTAATTTCTATTAAAATACTTGTAATCTCAAAAATAAATAGATGAAACAATTTCTTGATGTCTTATCTACAAAAAAAATTATTATATTAATTAGTTCATAAAGAAAAATTAGTTTACTGAAATATAAAATTCATATTCATTATCTGATCATTAATTCCTTTCTTCAATTCTATATGTGCCACAATTCTAGATATTCTACTTTAAAATAATACTTTTCTTATTTATTTTTATTTATTTTTGTAATGGTTCGAATGGAGTAAAATATATATCTTCTTTACTTCTTTTTATGTTTTATTTTTTTAAAATTTTAAGATCTTCTTAATCATTGTTGAAATTTAAGAACTAAATATGAAACAAACTTTGAGATATTTTATATTTCTTTGAGTATTGAAGCTATAAATAAAAAGAGACTTCATAAAAGAAATTTGCTTAAGGCCTTAAAAACTCTAAAGCCAACTTTGCATGCGTAATGCATATAATTAGTTCATGGTTTGCGAAAAAAATAAATAAAAGAGTTTCATCCATCAAATACATCTCCATGATTAAAGAGTAAACAAGAAAACAAGAGAAGAATAAGAAAGATTGAGTTCCAAATTGATCTCTATAATTTTCTCCTCTCATGCAACCTTAATTCTTGCTCTCGAATTCTATTTTTCTCTTGTTTCTTTTCGATTTTTTTTCTTGGTTAATCGCCCTCCTTTTTCTTTGATATGTGCTCCTTTTATAGCTTAAAATTAGGACAATAGAAACCTAGGGCACACATCTTCTAGTTTAGGAAACTCCAAATGGTAATATCTAAATTATCTCACATGGTGCTGCAGTAATAGTGCTACAACACCTATCTACTCCAGACTTACGTCAATTCTTTGGTAACTGCTTTTTTTTCTTTACAAGCCTATTATAGCAGCATTCCTTTCCTCAAATTCGAGCTTCTGGTCCTACAATTATGAATGTGATCTAAGGACACAAATTACTCTAAATCAAACAATTCATTGAAACTAAACTAAAATTGATGCTTATGCAAAATATAACTAAAATGCAATAAAAATATATTATTTACTCTATAAGTATTGTTGATTCAAGTTTAAAAGTGTTATGATAACTCTCATTTCCTAAAATAATCATACCCCTAAACTTAAACTATTACTTATTCTCAAGTAATGAAAACAATATCACATTTCAATCACACAATCATGCAACAAATAACTTAGCTTTATCATTAAATTTGCAAGGATTCTGAATTTTGCTTCTCTACTTAATAATTTGTGTTATGCTCCTTCAATTTTAAATTATCTTTCTTTATATAGGTACCGGGATTTCACAAAAATTGAAGTCTTAAAAGACTCGAATTCTTTCCAAAATAAAAGTTTTTTTCCTCTTATAATTCTTATAAATTTGAATAGGAATAAATCCAATCTGCTTGCCTTAATTGTCTCCCAAGAAATATCTACAGTATTTAATAAATTTCCTATTTGAACTAACTTCTTACTTTAAATAGATCTTATGCATAAATTATAGACTCTCATCAATTGACTTGCTAAACTAGTCATCTAATTAAATTAGTAAACAAATATTCCTGATAAATTAGAATCTCACTAAATTAGGGAATTAATAAATTAGTCTTTATTACAAGATATGCAGTAAATAAAATTCTAACTTAACTAAACTTGCCAGAAGATGCCAACTCTATAAATAATGGACTTAACAATGTTCTTGTCTTCCACCAATTAACGTTGTCCCAATACGGTTCAGTATCAATGGTGTAAAATGATTTGAAAACTGCATCGATGGATATGTTCACTTCTGAGACTGCGCTGCGCCACCGTCGCTACTACACCATTGGATTTTTTGGGTACCATTTGACTTACTAAAAATGATGCAAGTCCAGCCAGTGCATGGCTTGAGCAATTGTCACTAGATCTACGGTTGATTGTGCTGCGAGATTTTGTTCAAGCTCAGGACATTGCTGGTGTAGTGCGTTGATATCAAATTGTGGGTAGCTTGGTTGCAAATTCTAGTTGTTTGGGGATTGAGTCCGAACCTATGACATTTTTTAACATCCCAGCTAGTTGAAAATTTACATACAAATATAAAGTTAGGGTAGGAAACAATCCAGGGCTTTGGTTATAAGGGAGCATTAAAGAAAATAAAAACTGAAGTTGGCTGTAGCATTATATTAGTAAAATTAAGATGCTAATATCGTAGGACTTATTAGGCGAAGCCAAAATGAACTTGGGGAACCTTAGAAGTGTTCAATTTTGACCCGGATTTTTCATTTTTAACTTTTTAATTTTCAAAGATTAAATAGGCATGGACTTGGCTTTTCTCGTTTGTGCTTCATTTCGTAAATGTTGGTCCAGGTTGTTTTACCGTGTGGTTCATTGTTGTAAAGAATTTTAATAATAATGGAATCCGAAGATTCGTCGTGGTCTCTTTGGCACATTCGACAAAATTAGGACCGATACAGCGAATGCAGAGATTGCATCATGGATGACGAAATGAAGCAACAAGACGTGCTGTTTTCACAACCTATACTCCAAACTTAGTATCTAAAATTTCATATAAATGAAGTGATTCATTGCACCGGATTTGGGGACCCGGAGGACTTGTGATTTTACATTTCACTAGTAAAATCAAAGGGGAAGAGGATTCTAGCCTTCTTAAAAGATGAAGAAAATCAAAATAAGTAAGTTCAACTTTTCTCTCTTTAGACTATCTTTTACTTTCCACTTTCTTTGCGTTGATGCGATTTCTTTCTTTTTCTATTATACTAAAATTCACAAACTATTTCTATTTTTTAATAAATCCAAAAAATTAATTTGAGTGTCGAAGAATTAACGTTAGAAAAATATTGCCTCTTATTATTTCTGTAGTTGTAAGTATTTGTGCAAATAACTCTCCCCATATAATTTTAAATAGTGGTGTTGAGGTTTGATGGCTAGCCAAATCGACTCGACTAGAATTCAACATCAACAATAGTCACTCATTAAAAGTTTCAAATGCTGAAAATTTATGAGAATGGCAAACTGCTATACCGCACATAAATTTAAATACTGGCATTGAGGTCTGGTTGGTGGCCAACAAATCAACTCATCTAGATTTAGCCTCAGCAATATGCACTAATTTGATCTTAAATAATCTATTATTAATTTCCTACTTTTCCAATTCTCAGATAAACTGGAAATCGATCAACCTTTTTCCTCTGGCCATCTAAATTCCAAGCAACTTTAAACTTCTCCATCACATTGTCTGTCAAAAGTTCAACACCCCTGTTCTTAGCCGCTGATATCATGAACTTGACTGTATGGACGTTAAGTAATCATCTAAATCCATCAACTTCTCTATAACAAACTGATCAAACGGCCCCGTATTGTCCACCCCATCCAGGGGCTCAAATGGAAAATCAATGCTCATGCACTTGCCGTCCACCAACTTACGTTGTGGTTCCCAAAATGGCTTACAATCAACTGTGTCAAATGGTTTGAAAACAGCACCTACGGATTCATTGATGTCTGCCATGGTGTAGGTCCATGCAGCTATTACTCCATTAGGTTTTTTGAGTACCCATTTTACTTGTTTGTAAAATTGAGGCAAGTCAAAACAATGTAATGCTGTAGCGATTGTCACTAGATCTACACTTGGCTTTGTTGCTACGATTTGTTCAAGCTCAGTTATGGACATGGTTGGAGCAGTAAGTTGATACCGAATGTTTGGAGCTTTATTGCGAGTTCTACCTGTTTTGGACTTGTGTGTGTGTCAATCACATTCTTGTAGATTTGTGCAAGCTGAAGACACATAACTGAGACAAATTATAAAATACTGGAGGCTATAACAGAAGTACAAAAAGTTGAGAGGGCCAAATAAAAAAATTAAATAGACAAGGTGAAATTTCAACTCATGCTCTAGTTTTTGTGTTAATTTTTTTTTCATCCTCAAGATGTAGTTGGATAAGATTTTTCACTGGTCTCAAAATTAAATTTCCAAATAATGTTGATACTGATTTGAAGAGAGTCATATATAATTAATCAATGAAGATAAGGATTTAACTAGGGACTGGCAATGGGGATGAGAGGAGATCGACATCCTCGTAGCTATTTCCGATACTTTATTTATATCTTTGTACTCTTCCCATAACTTTTAAAATTGTCTGCGGATAGGGATGGGGATATCTAAGGAGCACTCAATCCTCAACAATGAGGGTTAAATTATCTCTATCCCTTTTCCGAATTTTAATTACAATATAAAATTTTTCACATACCCTAAGCGAATGGGGAAAATCCTTCAAGACTCATTCCATGAGAATTTTTGTCATCCCGAGATTAGACAGTTATGTAGTTCAACTGTCTTATAGCTTGGAATGAGAATTCCGAAATATTAACATGGAACTGTTGTATTATTCAAAAATAAAAACTAAAGATGTGAAAAGTAGACTTACGGATGCAGAGGCCTGGCCGCTTCCGGTGCCACGTCCCATGCAAGGTCGTGTTTGGTTGTTTTAGAGGCAATGAATTTGAACAATTCATCTGGATAATTTGGTCGTGCCTCCGCGTATTGCTTTGCCTGCTTAATGAACAATTCTACCATCTTTTCTGTTGTTCTTCTAAATAAATGTTGAGAAAGTGGAATTGAGATAAATCTACTGATCACTTCGCTTCGTTTCGTTTCGTTTCTTCTTTATATAGGTTTTAGAATTTGATCAAGTAGACGAATAAACAGATTTTAGTTAGAAATTAGCTTGGCATGGTTTATCTGGGGAAGCCCAGAACTAGGACAAGCTCATAAAGTGTCAAATTTTGACCGAACTTTTCATTCTTCCTTTGATTTTCAAAGATTCCATTTTCTTCACAAAGATGATGATATGCACTCCATCAATGAGGCCACATTAACTCCATTTAGTGATTTTTTTTTGAGAGTATTTTGTTATTAATTTAAGCTGTTAAAGGTATCTATAAAAATATTCAACTTTTATTTTGCTCTCTAATGGGGTTAAGATGGTGGAGTTTTGAAGGCAGATCCACCTCATTATTAGTGGGAGTTCAAGCCTTCGATGGAGGAAATAATTTTAAACAAATTAATGAGATAATTGTTTCAGTTATTAATTAGACCCATTCAAGCTATTAAATAATCATGCTAAATTTATAAAAATATGTTTATAAACTCATAAACCTATAAAATTTTAAATTTTAACTTTGAAACATAAAAAAGCTCATACTTTAATTAAAAAATAAATATTCACAATAAAAGAATTTATTATTATTTAATTGAACCCCAATAAATCTATTAAAATAACCTCCAAAAACTAATTAACTAAAATTTTATTGATGACATTTTATCATTATGTAATTTAATTCTCTAAATCCGTTACTGTTTAGAGTTGGCTCTCTATCATTAATCGTTCTCGTTGAGGTTCAATGAAAGAGATCAAAGCAAAGTCTGTTTGCTATTCAGTTTTTGTAAATGCATGTAGGTCCAGGTTGTCTTATTTTGTGGTCCATCGGTGTAAAGAATTTAAAAAGATCTTTTTCCAATGGCTTGTTTTGCAGCTTGTTAAAATCTTGTAAAATGTTTAAAGTTGGTTCAATAATATTTATCTCGGTGCACATATTTATTTTTTCTGGGTTATATTTTGTGGTTTTCCTGTTTCTATGTGCGTTGTTGGGTGTATGCTTCATTTTTACGGGGACTACTTTAGGTTTGTTTGGACCTTAATTGACTTGACAAACAGAAAGTGGTGCCAAAGTCAAGCGCTGAAGTGGAATATGTAGCTATATCACAAACAAATAAACAATTGGTTAATGTCACTCAATTATGAATGAGTTAAGTCAGGAATATTTTCAAACGTATAGATTAATGTCTACTTTATATTTTTATTACAGACAAGATTAGTAAAAGATGAGGTGATATAATGTTTCTACCATGAGTGAATTTCCTGGCGCCGCCTCGACAAAATGTCTCATTAAAGCCGTGAAGTTAATCAATCCATCTCTTCTCTCCTAGCTGTACAAGTGACACGGCCAGACCCAGCAAAATTATCCAAGTGCTTGTTAGATATAGAGAATATGTTCATCTTGTTAAATTCAAAGGCTATTTACATAAATTCTTCTTACATTTAAGTTATTTACAAGAGAATGCATGCAACGATTCCTTTTTTTTTTTTTTTGGGTTTATTAATTTGTGCAGAATGAAATATGAACCTGTTATTATCACTTGATCTAAAAATGAGCACCTTTTTTTTTTTTAAAGAGAGTTTTGCATTTACTATCTAAATGATATTTATGAAGAAGAATTGAGATATAACAAGGTATGATAAGGCCGTACCAACAAAATTGATCGAATGATTAAAAACAGTATGATTATTATTAATAATCTTTTCCTGCTGAATTGCGAAATATCAGTTCTTAAAACCATAACCTAATAGGGATTTAAAAGATGTGATTATTGTTTAGATATTTCCTTACTTCTTTCTTATAGTTATTTTATTTATTTTATAAAAATGTGAACTCAATGATTTTCATTATTATTGAGCATATCGTTTCTCATCTCAAATTTTGAATATACTAATGGCCTCTTACCCCATTGACAACCCATTGAGTGCATGAATTCCCATTCCAATGAATATTTAGTAGAGGTATATTTATCATCCAGTATTAGGTGAGGGTAGAACTTCAGGTTGTGCCATTCAAATGATTAACAAGGGTTCCAAATCAAATTTTAATCATAAATATCAGTAAAGTTTTGATGATACTATATCAGTACATAAAAAAAAAAATTGAATATACAAGTTGTGTAATAAGACATCATAAAAGTTAAATAAATAAATATTAGTATATAGTTGTTATTATTATTAGTATTATTATTTTAGTGTTCTTACCGGTTCATGTTGAATTTTTAAGTTTAACATTCACATGGAAAAAATTTCCTATCACACCAAAAAATCAATACAAATTCTTATATTCCATTGGTTGACTGCAAAACATCCGTTCATTTTATTATTATTTTTAAACATCCCAACCTCATCAACAGTTTATAGCAAATTAAATCGTTGTTTAGAGAGAGCAAACTTCATGATTGAAAGATTTAAAATGTTGGAGGAACTAATAAAAATTATCTTGATTATGCTGCAATCACTATAGCTTTTTGGTTTATATTTTACCACTGCAGCCGGTAGTTTAAATGTTGTATGTAGCATTGCTCTGTGTGGGTCTCTCTAATATCTTGAAATCAGGATCTTTTCCGTCTACTCTTCATCTGCATCTCTAATTTAATGAAATCGGAATTGTTGTTAATTTTTCTTCTTGTTGCTAGTGCCGTAGTATTTAACTACATTTAACACACTTAAAAAAAATTTCAGAAATTCAACTTTTCTCTTTGTTGTAATAGAGAAAGATTAACTACTATTTGGCTCGCTTCTTGATTTTCTTTTGTTTACAATTAGCTATTAATAATTCAATTACTAGTGATTTTTTTTTTTATATCGAGACTAATTCTAAAATCTAATATCTTTAATGTTAACAAGATACCGCAGAAACCTTAATAAATGAATGTTTGAGAGGAAATAAGAATTTCGAAAATGTATCTCGGATGCATTAAAGAACCCTCGCCAGTGTTTGCCCATGATCGCTCGACCGAAAAAGAAAAAAAAGCAAAGTTTAGGGCTCAGGGACATGATGGGAATCACCCTGAGCCCCTATCCTTTCGGAATATGCTTATGGAATCACAGCAGGCGATTGAAGATGAGTGGAGAGGCCGTGAAGTAGAATTGATCCTTTCAGTGAAGAGGATATACCGTCTATTACTTTTTCTCAAAAAGTCCATGCCCAAGTGATCAAGCCATGGCAGCACACGGTTGTGGTTAAATTATTGGGGCGGACAATCATGGGACACAATTTGGTGGTGCAGTCATGGATGCGACAGTTTGATACTTCCACAGATGAAATTAATTAAGTGATTGCTTGGATTCGTGTTCCTAGCATGGCACTTTATTGTTACCATAAAACAATACTTAGAGGGCAGATTATCGGACCTGTTACTCAAATTGATTATAATACGAAAACAGCTATGAGAGGAAAGTTTGCTCCGATTGCGGTTGAGGTTGCTCTAAATAAACCATTGGTGTCCCAATTGCTGTTGGATGGCACAATCCAGAAGGTCGAGTATGAAAGCCCTTTCGCACATTTGTTTTACATGTGGAAAATATGAGCATAGCACTGCTTCATGTCCAGATCATGTCATCGAGGAAGGAAACAGCGGCCGCTTAAAGGGGGTGGATGGTGAGGATAGCACTAATAAGAACATGCAGAAAAATATAAGCGGCTCTATCGTGAATAGCCCTAAATTCAGCCCCTGGATGGTGGTGGCCACAAAAGGTAAAACCCAATTCAAAAAAGGAAATGAGAATGTGGGAGGTCCACTGAGTGCTTGAGGAAGTAGTTTAGGTAAGGTCTTGATTTGGAATTTTAGGTACGGTGAATGATGGACAATCAGATTAGGACAATAATGGGGAATCTCCCACTGACATTTTGACCACCTAGTGCACAATCAATTATAGCATTCAACATGACAAGGCTCAACCGATCCAAGCCACAAAAAAGATGAACCCCTCCAAAGACTTCTCTACAGTTCCCTTGGCACATGTGGCGAATAATAATGCACACATACAAAAGAACAACTCATCTAAAATTCCCAGGCACACAGCCATGCATCCTTTACGTAACTTACATCAACGCCATGAGTAACACGCAAAGGGTTCAGACCCAATTATTGTTTTCACTACCCTTAATCCCCTGTTTGACACTGCCGTCTCTTCTGCCTCAACGGTGCCTATATCCATAAAGTTATGCAATCCTTCTCATACTAACCAAGCTTTGGACAATGATGCTTTGATTTTTAGAGACCACACAACTGCACCATAAGGGGATCCTCCTGACTGCAACTGTGGCTGAAACGAAGAATGTAGAGGATAATGGCGATAACAGTAGTTACATGGGAGAACAGAAAACTAACTCCCTTGATGGCGGTGTATCCTTAGTGGATGTCAATGATATGGATATTGTTAGAGTGCAATTTATGCACTAGTTTTGCATTCTTTATTTCCCTTAATATCGATGTTTTGTACTTAATAGTAATGATTTACTTGTGTTTTTATTTTTATAGGTGCAATTCTATTGATTGATGCTAAAATTGAGCTATAAGATGATGTTTGAGGATAATTGCTTTCCTGAAAAAATTATGAGCTTCAGAAAAACTTTGTTGATAAGGCGAAGGCGCATGCCATCAATTAAGGACCTGTAGTTTTTATTTTAATATGTTTTATCTTTTTGGTTATTTTTATAATTTTAAATTTAATATTTAGATAATAATTTAGATATTAATATTTTATTTTTGAAAAAACTCTATAAGAGGGGAGAGAAGTGAAAAACAAGAAGAGGATTAGGACTTGGAGAAAGAGGAGTGAGGAACCCCTAGATTTAAATTTTTCTCTTTTCTCTATGAAGAATTAAACATATTATTCTGATTGAAGGTTAACAAAGCTTTGATTTATTATTGCCGTGAGATCTTTCTTATGCTTTAATTATTTTATTATTTTTTGGGTATTTGTTTATTCTCTGAATTATTGTCATGATTATTTTTGTTAATTAGATAATTGATCACTATTTAATTATCAACTTAATCTATTGTCAATTAAAAGATTTATCGTGTGAAGATTTTAATATTTGTGACAAATAGCATAGTAGTGCGTTGTGTTATGAGAATAAACAATCTAATTTAAATGAATCATCGTATGCATTTGTTGATTACGATTTGGGTCTTTCTGGTTTTTCAGACAGTTAATTGATTAAATCCTATGATCGTATTTAGAGTTGTCTATTGATTAGGAAAATAACCGATGGTCCTACCTTGGTTATCGACTAGTTAAGGAGAGACTGATTATTAGAGAGTCTCAGTAACTATAACTAATTTATTCATAAGTAGTAATAATTTATATTTGATTCAATGATCAGTAATTGAATCAAGCTTAGTTAATTCCTTCGACCAGAGCTTTCCTTAATTTGAATTACATTTTTATTTATATTCTTTTTTATTTTTATTTGATTTTTATTATTTTGATCAACGCCAAATTTTATATTTTACATTTAAAAAAGATTTAAATAATTACCGATCTCTATGGACACGACCTTACTCAATCACTATACACAATATATTTAGAGTAGGTATTCATATTTTCTGGCTTCGACAACCATCAAAATTTTGGCGTCGTTGTCGAGGATTGGTGTCATTTATTTAATCTTTTTATAAGTTTTACTTAGTATATGGTTTGTTCTTCTTGTATAGATACACTTTCATTTGATCCTAAAATTGAGAAAACATCTCGCCAATTGAGACAGCAGACGAAGCAAGCCAAGTAACAATCCTCGTCACCTTTGCTTTCTAAAACAGATACAGTGCCTGATTTGGTTGAATCATTTAGCGATTCAAAAGAACAAGTGATAGATAGAGTTGCACTTGTAGTAAGAACTCTTAGAGAGTTAGCTAAACAATATTTGAATCAACAACCACTCTACATTCAATATGTAGACTTAGAGGTAAATTTTGAATTAAAGTCTGGTCTTATTTATTTATTACCCAAGTTTCATGATTTTATAGGTGAAGATCCTTATAAACACCTCAAGGAATTTCATGTTGTATGTTTAAGTATAAGGCCACAAGGTGTGACTGAAGAGTAGATTAAGCTGTGTGTTTTTTCTTTCTCTTTAAATAGGCTAGCTAAAAACTGGTTGTACTACTTGCCTTCTGGATAAATTAGAACGTGAAATGGCTTGAAAAAGTAGTTCTTCAAGTACTTTCCTACTTCAAAAGCTGCCAATATCAGAAAAGATATTTGTGAGATAAGACAACTTTCTAAGGAGATTTTGTATAAGTATTGAGAGTGATTTAAACAATTATGTGCTAGCTGACTCAGCATCAGATTTCTAATCAACTTCTTATCTAATACTTGTACAAAAGACTGTCATTGATGGATAGGGGTATGATAGATGCCACTGGTAGAGGTGTGTTTGTGAATAAGACCCCTACTCAAGTAAGGGAATTGATTTTAAATATGAGTGAGAATGCCGAATAGTTTAGCAGTAGGTAAGATTCTATTTCAAGGAAGGAAAATGAGGCAAAGAATTCTTCTATTAATCAATGTTTAGATAAACTTACTTCTCTTGTAGAAAAGTTTATTGTAAGTAATGTGCAATAAGTGAAGTCCTGTGGCATTTGTTCCAATATAGGTTATTCAACTGATATATATCCTACACTTCAAGAAGAACTTATTGAACAAGCCAATGCATTTAGAGGATATCCGAGCATGCCTTAGAGGAGATATGATCCTTATGCACAAATATACAATCCAAGATGGAAGGATCACCCCAACTTTAGCTATGGAGTTAGGTCGTCAAGATTCCCACAACAATACCCACCAAGACAACCAGCTCTTTTACAATCAAACTTTAAGTCAAGTATATCTCATGAGGAAATTGTTAAATCACTTGCGACTAATACTCAATAATTTCAGTAGGCAACTACAACAAGCATTCAGAATTTAAAGAACCAAATGAGTTAATTAATAACTATAATAAGCCGCTTAGAGTCTCAAGTATCGGGGAGATTGCCTTCACAAACTAAGGCGAATCCAAAGTAAAATGTTAGTACTGTCATCCTTAAAAATGGGAAGGAGTTGCAGGAGCCTAGTAAGAAAGTGACAAAACATGTAGAAGATGAGTTTAATAAGGATGAATTGATGCCTAAATCTCATGATACGCAATCCGCCAGATTAAAATGCTTACCTGTGGTGATACCTTCTCTTTTTCTAGGTTGGTTTGAAAATTCAAAAAGGAAGAGGAAGAGAAAGACATCCTTGAGACATTTTGTAAGGTTGAGGTAGATATTTATTTATTAGATGGTATAAAATAAATACCTTGATATGCTAAATTCTTTAAGAAACTTTGCACCTCCAAGAGAAAATAAAGAGGAGATGAAAGAGTTCATATGGAGGAGAATGTTTCAGTAATTCTCTAAAAGAAACTACTTTATAAGTGCAAGGATCCGAGTATATTTACTATCTCTTGCAAAATTAGTAGTGTTAGAGTTGAGAAGGTTATGTTAGATTTAGGAGTTTCTATTAATGTCATACCTCGTTTCATTTATTAATCTTTGAATGCTCGCCCATTAAAAGAAACTAGAGTGATAATTCAACTAGTTGATAGGTTTAATGTATATCCTGACGGGGTATTAGAAGATATCTTAATACAAATTAATGAGTTAGTTTTTCCTATTGATTTTTATGTACTTGATATGGAAGAGAATAACTCCTCTAATTCTATCCCAATTTTGTTAGGAAAACTATTTGTTAAGACTCTTTGGGACCAAAATAGATGTATATAAAGGGACTCTTACTATAGAGTTTAATGGAGAAGTAATAGAGTTCAATATAAATGATGCCATGAAATATTCTAGTGAAGAACATTCGGTATTTTCTATGGATGTTATTAACTCTATAGTGCAAGAAATTTTTTATTTGGATGTTAAAGATATATTGGTAATTGTTTTAAATAACAATTTAGGCCTTAAGGGATTGTAAAAGGATGAAAATGAGTTTATTTTAAATTTTGTGTTGCAAGAGACAATTTATGAATTAAATTCTTTGAGAACTTTAACTCATCATATTTTATATTGAATTACCTTCATCTCACACAAAACTTCTTCCATCGATTTTGTAAGCAATAAAAATAGAGCTTAAACTGTTACTGAGTCATCTAAAGAATATGTTTATAGAAGATGGTAAGACACTTTTAGTGATAATTTCTTCAAAGCTTAGTACTTTAGAGGAAGAAAAGCTTATTAGAATGCTAAAGGATTACAACAAGACTATTGGTTGAACAATTATAGATATTAAATGGATTAGTTCATCCACGTGCATGCCAAACCTTTGATTCAAGCTCAACACCGGTTAAATTTATTCATGATGGAAGTAATGAAGAAAGAAATTCTTAAACTTCTTGATGTAGGTATGATCTATCAATTTCGGATAGCAAATAGGTAAGTCCAGTACAAGTGATACTAAAGAAAACTAGTATAACAATTGTTGAGAATTCTTATGGTGAGTTAGTACCCACCAAAGTTCAGAATGGCTGGGGGGTTTTTATTGATTTTAGAAAGCTTAATTCACTCACTAAGAAGGATCATTTTCCTATTCCTTTTACTGATTAAATGCTTGAAAGATTAATAAGAAAATCTTACTTTTGTTATCTTGATGGCTATTTAGGTTTTCATCAGATACCAGTTGTGCCTGAGGATCAGGAGAAGACTACCTTCACATGTCCTTTTGGAACCTTTGCATATCGACGTATGCCATTTGGTCTTTGTAACACTCTCGCCACTTTTTAAAGGTGCATGGTCAGTATTTTTTCAGACTATGTAGAAAATATTATAGAGGTATTTATAGATGATTTTATAGTCTATGTTGATTCTTTTGATGATTTTCTGTATAATCTAAAGAAAGTGCTTAAAAGATGCATTGAAATAAACCTTATCTGAAATTCTAAAAAATATCATTTTATGGTAGATCAAGGTATTATTTTGGGTTTTGTAGTCTCTGTTAGAGAAATTGAGGTAGATAAAGCTAAGATAATTGTTATTAAATCTTTACTTTATCCCACGTGTGTGTGAGAAATTCATCTTTTTCTTGGTCACGCAAATTTATATCGACGTTTTATCAAGGATTTTTTAAGGATAGCTTAATCTTTATATAAGCTACTCTAGAAAGATGTAGCGTTTGACTTTAATGAAGCATGCAAGGAAGCATTTGATAAGCTCAAAGAGTTATTGACTTTATCTCTAATTATACAGCTACGTGACTGTAGCCTCTCTTATGAGATAATATACGACGCCAGTAACTATGTTGTTGGTGCTGTTCTTAGATAAAGGGTTAGAAGAGTTGCTTATGTGGTATATTTTGCATCAAGGACACTTAATAGCGCTCAGTACAATTATTCAACAACAAAAAAAGAACTTTTAGCTATTGTTTTGGCTTTAGAGAAATTACATTCATATTTATTGGGTACCAAAGTGATTATTTTTTCTGATCATGCAGCTCTTAGATATTTGATCGCTAAGAAGGAGGCAAAGCCGAGACTTATCCACTAGGTCCTATTACTTCAAAAGCTCAACTAAGAGATTCGTGATAAGAAAAGAGTAGAAAAATTATTGCAGACCACTTTAGTAGATTGACCACGAGTAAAGAAGCAACGCCTTTGAAGGATGATTTTCCAGATGAACATGTCTTTATAACTCAAGGTATAGTTCCTTAGTACGCTGATATTGTCAATTACTTAGTTACAAGAACACTACCTAGTGATCTGACGAGGGCACAAAAAGATAAGATTAAGAGCGATGCTAAGTACTATATTTGCAATGACCCTTACTTGTGGAAATATTGTTCTGATGAAGTCATCAGAAGGTACGTATCTGATTTTGAAATTCTTTCTATTCTTCAATTTTGTCACTCATATACATGTGGTGGTTATTTTGGTCTCAAAAAGACAACATCTAAGGTATTAGAATGTGGTCTATTTTGGCCTACTTTATTTCGTAATTCATACATGTTTTATAAGTAGTGTAAAAATTGTCAAAAGATGGGCAATTTAAGTCATAGAATCAAATGCCATTTACCCTATTATTGTATATGAAATATTCGATGTGTGGGGCATTGATTTTAAAGGACCTTTTCCCTTATCTTTTGGCAAT
The DNA here is from genome assembly GCA_030449875.1 of Aegle marmelos. NCBI lineage: Eukaryota > Viridiplantae > Streptophyta > Magnoliopsida > Sapindales > Rutaceae > Aegle > Aegle marmelos. The sequence continues at coordinate 63,003 of JASUUL010000012.1, forward strand.
GTTTACATTCTTTTAGTAGTGGATTACGTTTCTAAATGGGTAGAGGCTAAAGTCAGCTGAACTGACAATGCTAAAGTTATTATAGTTTTGTCAACTCTAATATTTTTATCAGGTTTGGTGTACTGAGAGCGGTGATAAGTGATAAAAGCACTCATTTTTATAATCGAGATGGAGGCTTTATTCGAGAGATATCATGTTACCCACCAAGTGTTTAACGCTTATCATCTATAGACAAGCGGATAAGTTGGGATATCAAACAGAGAAATTAAGTCCACTTTTAAAAAGATGGTTAGTCCAAATCGAAAGGATTTGATCTTATGATTGGATGATGCATTGTGGGCATATACGCACCGCATACAAAACTCCCATAAGTATGTCTCTTTATCGTTTAGTATTTGGTAAGTCTTGTCATTTACTTATAGAGCTTGAGCACAGAATATACTAAAGGCAGGAAAGTAGAGAAAGTTGCAGTTATGAGAGTTAGAGGAGATTAGAAGTGAATCCTATGAGAGTTCCCAACTTTACAAGGAAAAGACGAAGACATTTCATGATAGAATGATTTTGAGAAAGGAGTTCTCTGTTGGTCAAAAAGTTCTTCTTTTTTATACTATGATTAGACTTTTTCCTAGTAAATTATGTTCTCGCTGGGTTGGACCTTCTATTGTTACTAATGTTTTTCTTCATAGTGCAGTTGAGATACAAAACTCGACCTCTTACAAAGTTTTTAAGGTTAATGCTCATTGTTTAAAACTTTTTTATGAAGGTTTTTCAGTGAATATTGTTGAGAAAGTCGCTTTTGAAAGTCCAATTTATGAAGATTGATGTATGAATGTGTCTATTCAAAGACATAAAATAAAGATATTTTTTGGGAGACAACCCAAATAATTTATTTTATTTTGATTTTTGTTACATCATTTGTTTTTAATTTTGATTAAGATTGTTTAAATAATATTTTTGCTTATTTTGGCCAGAAGAAATTTTTTGGTTAAGTGTGCTCACTTTTTAACTAATAAGTACTTCTATGATTTTAAAGTAAAATAGTTTTAAGGCCTGCTCATATACTTATTAAAAAAGTTCTTCTATGATTATTATTTATTTCGAAATTTCACATATGAAAATTTTTGATTAGGCATGCCCACATTTTAACTAATAAGAACTCTTGCTCTTTTATTTATTAAAATGTAATAATTTTAAGGCCGGCCATATGCTTATTTTAAAAATATTTTTGTAATTTTTAGTGTCTCAAATGTCTTTTTTAATTTTTAATTTTTAATTTATAATTTTTTCCCTTTCGTATAATTTTCAATTAATTAATTATTTAATTTATATTTTTTAAAAAATTTCAAAAATAGAGGTTTTTTATTTTATTTTTATTTTCATTTTTTCATTGAATTTCTATTTTGAATTAAAAAAAAAGCCAATCAATTCTCTTCACTATTCACGGCAACCCTAATGCCGCCTCCCTCACCAGCCCACGCCACGCACCACGCCTAGTAGCCATGCTCAATCCATGTCTTAAGCAAGCCCGTGGCCAAGCTTTAGTGTCGCGCATTACACCTGGTTCCGTTGCCAAGCTCCAACATCTCAATCGCATCTTTGCTCCACCAAATTGCGTGATTTCACTAGCTCCTCATCAGCATGAGTTACACCACGCCCAGTCTGCCTCCATCACAAGCCCCTTACCAGCCCACGCTATGCACCATGCCTAGTAGCCACGCTTAATCCATGTGTCAAGCAAACCCGTGTCTCCAGCATCTCATCCGCGTCTTTAGTACACTAGCGCTCGCGCGATTTGACTAGCCAAAGCAAGTCAGCCATGTCTCTGTCCATAATTGAAATTACTGTAACAATACCGAAGAGGAAAGCTTCAACTTTCAAGTCATCAGCTTCTAAAACGTAAAAAGCCTTATTTGCTTTGAACTGAAATGACAAAAAGAACTTGAAGTAGTGTTTTCCTAAGAAAAATTATTGTGCCATTAGAAGTCTAGAAAGGATTGTCTTATACATGTGGACAAAAATATGGCTTACTTTCACTTAAATACTATTACTCCAACAAAGCATAGTAAAATTAAGGCTATCACCAATGATGATGAACAATGGTTATACGACATTAAGGCCATTAAATAGTGTACAGTTAGTTTCTTTTCAACTTTGTATATTGAGAACAAAATCAATCTCGATCTATATCCTTTCAGAGGCTATTTTTCATTTTTAAATAGTCATATCTTGCACTTTCTCACTCACTCTATACATAATGCAGAGATCAGAAAAACTATATTTAGTATGAAGCCATTGAAAGCTTCTAGGGTTGACTGGGTTGTAGTTAGTTTTTAAGAGTCTTAATAAAGTATTATTGGACTTCTGTTTTTTGCTTTATGAAAGAGATTTTTAACAATAGTACCATTCCTGGGGAAATTAATAGAACTTTGATTGTATTCATTCTAAAGGTTGGCAATCTTTTGAGGTTGTTTATATGTTGTCGAATAAGCCTCTATACTATTGTTTATAAGAATTTGACAAAACTCATTACAAACAAGCTTTAATATATCTTTTCTAAACTCATTCACCAGAAACAAAAGTAATTTCATCTTGGGTCGACATATTATAAAAAGTTAGATTTAGAAAAGGTCTATGATAGACTTAGTTGGGGTTTCATACATGATACCTTACTGGAGGTAGAGATTCCCATTACTCTTGTTTGAACTATTATAGAACACATTACTATGGCCTGAAAGAAAGACTTATGCAATGGCAAATTGAAATTGTTTGGTTCCTAAGAAACTAAAAGATAATAAGCTTAAGAAAATATTTTGTAAACATTTCATCAACTCTCATTAATCTGACTTGTGAGTACAATAATCTTAGATAGTAGAAGAAAGAACATTCTCAATTAGTCAATGCACGTAAAAAGAGTGAGCTAAGATATTTACAAAAAACAATAAAAGAATAACGAATTTAGAAACTAACTATGACAACCTTGCTGATTTAGCTGCCATATAAGCAAAAGTTATTACTAAGATTTTTAACTACAATTATTATTCAACATCCCCCTCAAGCATAAGGTCGTAGAAGGATATCAAGCTTGCTGCGTAAGTAAGCAAACTGATCAAAATAGAGAGGCTTAGTAAGAAGCTCTGTCAATTATTCTGAACTAGAAACATGAGTAATAGAAAGTTGGTTTTGTTTAATAAATTCTTGAATAAAATGAAGATCTAGTTCAATGTGCTTAGTAAAAAAGTGATATTTAAGAATGTTTACTAAAGCCTCAGCACTCTTATTATCATAGTACAAAAGAAGAACTTGAGTAAGAAAGATTTCAAGCTTTTGAAGCAGATATGTGACCATGAGAACTTCTAAACTGACCAGAGTAAGAGCCCTGTATTCAGACTCGTCAGATGATATAGAGATAAGAGATTGCTTCTTAGAGACCAAGAGATTAGAATATAGCTAAAAAATAAACAATAACCACTAACAAACCTGCAACCATTGGGATTTGAACCCTAGTCAAAATCAAAATATGATGTGAGAGTGAGAGATCCTAAGTTAAAAAATTAAAGGCTATAATGAGCTATACTTTAAAGATAACATAACACTTTTTTGCATTCTTACCGATGAAAATCAGTAAGAGCAACTAAAAACTGATAGTTTGTTAATTGTAAAGGCTATATCAGATCTAGTTAAAAGAGTATATTAAAGAGAGCCCACAATACTTCTATAAAAAGATAGATATGCAAAGGTATTACGTTTGTTCTTCTATAATTTTTCTACTATATTTATAGGTGTGATGTGCCCTTTGATATATAACATATTAGCCTTTCGAAGAATATCACTGAAATATTTAGTTTGAAAGAGGTGAATACCCTAGACAGGAGAAGCCATCTCAATATCAAGGAAATAGTTAAAATCTCCCATATCTTTTAAAGTAAATTCTGAATGCAGTCGGTGATTGTCATTTCTAATAAGCTTAGGACTAGAGCCTGTGACTAAAATATCATCCATATCTATATCTTTGTCTATATGTTAGATAAAGAAAGAAGTGTTAGATTTTGAAACTTGAAACTCTAATGGATCAATAATTCCTTAAAGTAATCATACCAAGCTCTTAGAGCTTATTTAAAGCCATATAAAGCCTTGTTGAGTTTACAAAAATAAGAGGGATTAGTAGAATGAACAAAGCCTACTAGTTTATGCATGTAAACATCTTTATTAAGCACTCTATTAAGGAATGCATTATTCACATCTAGCTATATGATGTGCCAATGTTGTATCACTACCAAGTTTAAGATTATTTTGACAGTACAAGATTTGATAACTAGACTAAAGGTCTAAAAAAAAATCAACTTTATTAGTTTGATAATAGCCCTTTACAACAAACTGAGCTTTATATTTGAAAATACTCCTAATAGGATTATATTTCACCCTAAAATCCTATTTGTTGCCAATAATTTTCCCAACTGTTTCAGAAGGAACTAAGGACTAAGTCTGATTCCTTTATAAAGTAATAACCTCTTCTTTTATTGCTGAATACCACTTAGGATTGGTCAATCTTTGTTTTGACATTAGTGGGTTCAAGTTCTTGAGATGTTGCTATGTAAGTTTTTGTTTTATAGATACCAGCTTTAGCTTTAGTTATCATGGGATGAGTAGAAATGAGTAACTGAGATAAATTCGAAGATCTTAAAGGTAAATGTGGATACTAAGAGGAGAAATGTTATTAGAAAGAAGGTGAGTCTGATATAGAGGACAAAGTAGGAATAAAAGTTACAGCTATTGACTTTTTATTACTATTGTCATTTAGATTAGGATTTTGAGGAAGAGAAAAATGAACTAGAGATAGAGTGACCGTACCAGGAATTAAGGAGAGAGGTTTGGAAATAATTCAGAATATAGAAATTCTAGTTCATTAAAGGTTACATGTCTTGGAACAAACACTATGCTTATTTTATTAAGACATTTGTACCTTTTATGAATAGGACTACGATCAATAAAAACATATTTTTGAGTGTGAAAATCAAGTTTTGTTGATTATAAGGTTTAAAAAGAGTAAAACACGAACAACCAAAAACTTTATGAAACTTGTAATCAGGAGACTGATTTTGTAGCTTTTAAAAGTGAAATGCAAATGTGCAACCTAAGAGGGAGGGTGAATTGGTTTTTTTTTTAAATTATTCTAAATAAAATTTTAAACGGTTCAATCTAACGCCTTAATGCAAACAAAAATAATAAGTCTTACAACAATTAAATCATATATAATAAATTAGACAATACTTGCAAAATAAATGAATGCAAACACAGTGATTTTTATGTGGTTCGGCAATCCCTGCTTACGTCCACACCTCCAAGCCAACCGAGCTTGAGGATTTTACTATCCAAACCTCCCAAGGCTTTAAATATTTACAATTGACTTCCAAGGTGTCAATGGACCTTTATAATTAAGAGATTATCACCCTAATCCCTTTACCCCAAATGTTTCCCTTACTTGAAAAATTCTTAATATGATATGAAATGAAAATTACAACAAGAAACTCTCTATAAGAGTGGATTCACAAATAATGGCACAAAAATAATTTAATCTATGATGATTTGTAATATGGAAGCTCAATATATCTTTTATCAACTTGTTTTTTCTTGCTAGAGAGCTTAAAATGAAGTTGGAGTTGAATTTTTATTGTTAAAGTTCAAAAACTAGTCGTTATTGATAAATTTCAGTGCTTAAGTGGCTAACCGCTTAATTTAACCGGCTTCCTGCTCGTAACAGTGAAGTTACCGTTAAATTTGAATTTTGCTACAGTAATACTATTTATATAATTATAATTTTACCTCAAAACTTTCTCAAATTATATTATAACATAAAACTTCATAAAACTTTACAAAAAAGGTCTAATTCCAGAGATTTTAAATACTATTTAATTATCAAAGCTTTCTAAAATTAAAGTATGTCCCAAACTAAAGAAAATATTCTTAAATAAGTCCTTTTTTAGTTTTAACTAAATTACCATAATCTTTAAAGTTCTCAAAACTTTTCACTTAGACCCTAATCTTTTATAAGTTACAATATAGCCTAAAAATTTCAAAACTTAGCAAATAAGTCCAACTTTGAAATTTAAAATTTTTTCATTTTAACCCAAATTACTCAAATCCACAAAATATTTTATCTCATAAACATAAAATTAATTTAGTTTGAAAAATAATTAATTTATTAACATAAAATTGAGCTCACAAATGTTAATCCAAGTATAAATTAAATCATACCGGTTTTATAAGAAATTGTCGCAATAAATTATCCGTTGAGCTCGAAATTTTATTCTTGATTTCGCCGTTGTCCGTTGAGTGTCTTTCACTTGATTCATTATCCTTTAAAACTAGTGAACTTGTGAAATATAAAATAAAACACTTTAATATATATATTTATTATCATCAAAATTATAATATTTATAGTCTTTTAGGTTAACAAAATGGGTGACAAATTGTTAAGCACTGTTATTGCATCCTATTGATCAAGCAAATGGCTGTATAAAATACTTTCTGCCAAAAAGACAAAGGCAAATGAGCTTGAGATAGGAGTGTAAGGCGAGTTTTAACAATATGTCGATATTTTCTTTAAACAACCTTATTTTGGTAGAAAATGTGAAGACAACTATGTCTTAAATGAATACCTTTTTGTTGTAAAAAAGATTTAAAGACTATGAGCACTTCGTCCATATCTCTTTGTAATGTTTTAATAGATAATAAGAATTGTTTTTCAACAAGGAGTTTAAAGTGTTTAAAGTTATCAAGTGCTTCTGATTTGAGTGTGAGTGGAAATATCCTGTAGTACTTAGTGAAATCATTAACAAAGGAAAGATAATACTTATAATCATCAATTGAAGGTTATTAAGCTAGTCCCCTTAAGTCAGCAAATAGAATTTGAAGAGAAAATTTTGATTTTATATTAATGATTAGAAAATGGAGTTGATGCAGTTTACCACACTAAGAAGCGTCACAGAACTTAAAGGATTTAAAATTCTAGTTGTACAACATAAGAGAGGGGTGAATTGAGATTTTAAAAATTAATCTAAGTAAATTACACGACAATTAATTCTATTGCCTTAATAAAACCAAGAACAATAAGTTTAACAATGCTAAAATATAAAAAAGTAGGGAAGAGAAAATAAACACAGATTTTTTTATATAGTTCAGCAAACTTTGCCTACGTCCACGCCTCCAAGTTAACCAAGTTCGAGGATTTCACTATCCAAGCCTCTCACGACTTCAATTCCATTACAATTGACTTCAAGGTGTCAATAAACCCTTACAATCCAGGGATTATATCCCAATCCCTTCACCCAAGTGTTTCCCATACTTATACAACCACAAATTTGACAAGGGATTAAAAATTACAATAAGAAAAACTCTCTTCAAGAGTGGATGAACAAATATAGTACTAATGATTTAATCTATATTGATTTACAAATTATAAGTTCAATCAATGATATAATAACTTATTTTTAGTTGTGCAAGAACTTAGAAATGAGTTTAATTTGAATTTATATAGTTTAGACTTGAAAAATAGCCGTTATAGACAAATTCCAGTACTGAAGCGGTACCCTCATCATTCAAGCGGTTAGCCACTTACTAAGTAAAGTTATCGTTAAATTTGAAATTGCTACAGTAATACTGTTCATGAAATTATAATTTTACACAAAACTTTTTATAATTATATTATGATACAAAAAATAATAAACTTTACAAATAGGTCTATTTTCAAAATAGTTTTAACTTACTATAGTACCACTGTTTATAAAATTATAATTTTACCTAATATATTCCTATAATTGTACTATAGCTCTGCAAATAAGTTTTTTTTTTCTTTCTTTGGTATGTTATCATTTTTCACCTCGGTTAAGTGGCGGATAACAATACTCTGTGACAATCAATGTTGGTTACTTCAGTTTTCTATAATAACCAATATTCTAAGTTGAAGGCATGGATAGAGACGAGATCTTAGCAAAATTTCATAAGCAATTTCCTTTACTTCCTCATGATGCTATCCTCACCATTTATAAAGCTCGGTTTGAGCACATGCGATTACTTATGAAAAGTCATATCTCTGTTGATATCCGATGGATAATTAAAGCCAAAGTATAGTTGATAGGTGAGTTGCCTCCCAAATTTATTGCATACATGCCTGGTTGTGGTAAAGGAAATTATTCAAGAAAACAGAGAGCTCAAAAGCTCTTTAATATTTGTCATAAGTGTGCTAGAATGAAATGTGATAAAAAATAATGTTATTTAGGAATGTTGTCTGATAACAAGGAAGATAAGATTCAATTCATTAGGGATGACTTGAATAAAGAGTCATTGAATGATATCCTTTTATCTCTTGAAACGCATCCTAGTGGATACGGTCAAAACGCTATACTCTAGTTATGGTCATTATTCTAGAAAGAATGTGCAAACTATAGTATCAGGAATCTGACTATAAAAGATCTTGTTTACTAGTTTGTAAGAAAACTGGATGCGAAGCCTATCTTTAACCCACATAGGGCGTTCAAGCCGTTTCTAGACGTAAAACCAGAAGAAGATGTGAGCCACATTCACAACTACTTGTAAATATCCTTTTATTTCAATGTTGTTTTATTTTACTGTTGTTTGATCACTTACATTTTTTTTAATAATTTCATGTTATCATTATTTGCTTTGTCGTTTTATTATTTTTTTTTTACTCTCGAGCCATGTGCTTCACGAGTTATTTGACATAGGCATGCTACCTCATTTACATTTGTGAACTATTATCACAAAGATTATTAAATATGACTTGTTTGTTAAGGCACTCATAAATTATTTTTTAGAAGTATCCAATGGCAGCTACCCTCAACAATTAAATCAAGAACATTTGTGTATTCCCTGAATTTAACTATAGTAAATATAAAGAATCTATTGAGGCAGCTGTAGATCTTGGTCAAAGTATAGCAGCTAGGAAACTACACTTGGTTTATGGATGAGGTGATCGAGGGTTATCAAAACTGGTTTCAGAAGCCGCTTATACTAGAGGAAGCCAAGTGTTAGGCATCATCCCAATAATCCTGAAATCTTTTGGCTGTTTGTCTTGCTCACCAACTGAAAAAGAGTTAGTCGTTTCATATATACAAGAGAGAATAACTGAAATGCTGAATCATGTTGATGCCTTTATTTTTTTACCAGGAGATCATACAACTCTAGAGGCACTAATGACATTAGCATCTTAGTCCCATCTAAATATTCATTAGAAACCTATTGGTTTGTTAAATGTTAATAACTTTTATGATGGCTTTCTCCCATTTTTTAACCATGCAATAAAAAACTACTTCATTTCTTCCACAGTGAAAAAAATCTTTATTTGTGCTCACACTGCTAGTGAGTTACTTAATCTGTTATAAGCTTATAGACCAGAGTCATATTCTGAGACCTTAGTTTTAGGTTGGCCAACTAATGATGGTAGCAGTAGTTGCAGTAGGAGTGCAAATTAGATTTAACTCTCCGTTTGTAAATATTTTTTTTTGTGTTGCAGCACTCAGGTAATATCTTCTAATATCTATTTCTTTTCTTTAAAACATTAAGGACAATGTTTCATTCTGATTAGGGGGAGGGAATAGTTGATAATTGTGGAATGTCTTAATCTTGGTGAAGTTTTTACTAATTTTTTTGTAGAAACTAATTATGGTTCATTTTTTACATTGAAGATGGCTGAATATGGAGTGTAGTGACTCTAGAAATGCAGCTTCTTAGTTTGAAAGTAAAAAATATAAATTTCAATCATTTTTTTCATCTTCATTTTAAGTGTCATTTTTCTAACTTTTTCTTTCTAATTTCTCCTTTATAAATATATATTTTCAAAATTTTGAGTTGAAGATGGCTGAATATGAAATGTCAAAATTTTAGAAGTGCATCTTCTTAATTTTCTTTTTCTTAACCAAAAATAAATTAAAAATATATTTTTTTTGATTTTTTGACATGATGACTTTAAATTTTAGTATTTATATTATCTTTGGTCTTGAATTTTGTTATACAATGTTTGCTACTCTACATGTTAATGTTAGGGACAAAAATATGAGTTGCTTGAAGGAATATATATGTCATAATAAATTTCAAGTGAGTTCTTAAATCTATTATTTTTCTTAGAGAGTAACCTTTTTTGCTCATTATTTATACAACTTAGTAGTTTATTATTTGATACACTATCTGTAAATTTCTTTTAAGTCAGCTTTTTAAAAAAAAGAAAAAAAATTTTTGTGTGTTGCTACATCTGAAAGTTTATCTAACTAGTAGATATGGAAGACTAGTTAGTGCCTTAAAAAATGATGAAAAGGCTATCTTTGACCCGTTTGACTCTTTCTAACCATTTCTTTTGTGAAATATCCTTAGATAACCCTTTTGAACCTTTAAAAAAAGTTATTATCCTTTTCCTTGTTAACTTATTATTTCGACTCAACTCCGATCTGAAATACTACTCAATATCGTACAAGTTATATCACCCATTCATGTTTGAGAAAAATGTAAATAATTATTTTGTTCAATAAAATTATGCCTTAGTAGTAAAAAAAAGAGAAAAAAAGAAAAAAATCATAATTTATATATTAGTTTTAAAAAAAGGAGAAATATACTCTGTAATCTTAAAAAAAATCTATTTTTTTTCTCAAATATATAATTTGTTTTTCTTTCTCTATTTTTCTGTCTTTATTTACCATGTCCTTAGTGTACGTTACGTTCTAATAAAAGTCTTTCTTGATTTTAGAGAACTATAGTTTGAAGTAAAAACTAGTTATATGGGCTATAAAGATGTAATGGTGCATAAAAAAATAAAAAAAAAGAAAAAAATAAACATATATTGGTCGGACTCACATTTTGATTTAAGATCGTATTATTTCTAAACTGTAAGCATATTTATTTCATATTGGCGAGAGTGTATTATACTACTTTAATATTTTCTCTCAATTTATCATTCATGTGAGTAACTATTGTTATTGGGTTTAATTTCTTTGTGAGAGTATCACTACCTGTGAGATTTTGGGGTATTGACATGTCAATCTTGAAAGCAGCTTAATTACAATAGCTATGACAAAGTCTACATGATTGATTTATGTGAATGGTTGATTTGTGAGTAATATTTCTTAAAGACTAGAGATAATGCTTATACTTTTATTTGATTTACATCATTAAGTTTAAATAAATAAACATGATAGTTCAAAAAAAAGTTTTGGGTTTGAATTTGATTTCGCTCAATTTGTTAGGGATTAGCAATAAGTTAGTTGGGGAGTGTGTTAAATGCTAGAAAATGTATATTTATAAAGGAAAAAATCATCGTTTTATACTTAAAGTTCTATTAACTTCTTCATTTTTATGTATTCAAGTTTATTTTGAATTTAATTATGTATGTTTTATTATAATTAAGTATTTTACGTATTTTAGAGGCATCATGGTCATTTCACAATAAATGGACATCGGATGACAAAACAGACAATAAATCTGAATTCAAAACGGTCGAAAATCTTAAGAGGAGTATAAAAGTAAAAATTTCATTGTTCACATATATGGTACTGTTCACAGTACTATTCAGGATACTATTCATATATATTATACGATGACGTCGTATTGACCGATGACGTGGTGTTGAATGATGATGTGGCACCGACCGATGACTTGGCAGTATTTGATTGGAGGAATGATGTGGCATTGACTAATTATATGACGTTGACTAATGACGTGGTTTGATTGATGAAGTGTCACAATCTTATTGGAAAAAAAGGTTTATACATTGTTGACCGATGATGTGTTTAAACTAATTAGAACTTTCCACGTAATGTAATACTGTGCATCTAAATTGTTTTAATTTGATGGCCATAATTTATTTAATGTATCTATAAAAGAAGGGCTCTCCCTCCTTAATTGACACCCCTAAATTTATTTTTTAAATTTATTTTTTGAAATTCCTTGTCTATCTTGTATTTTTTTATATTTTAATAAAATTCATTTTATCCCTAATTTAAATATTAGTAGCTAATTTTCTTTTAATCTTGGGTTGAAGGTGAAGTCTCAACATATTCCATGGGTTTAATTGATAAATTTATTTTATTTTCTCCTCTAATTTTTATGGACATTTTGGCTTTTCGTTAACAAATAATAATAACACAGTTATTACTGTTAGGCACGATAAACCCTTAACACTATATTTATTAGAGCGTAGCTCATGAGGAGTGGATTTCTCCCTCATGATTTAATTAGTATTAATAAGAAATATTGAGTCCTGGAGTATGGTGATGCAGATCTAGATACCTAAGTACTTTATTATAACAGTTGCATTTTTAATTATTTTCGCTATTTTAATTTAAAATTTAGGATAAATTTACCATAATTTAACCACTCACTAAGAAAATTAAATTCAACACATGATTAAAATCTACCTGCTCGTGAGATCGATACTCGTCACCATTAATCTATTCTACAAAAGATTAGAGTACTTGCGAATTCAATAAAATTTACCCAACAAGTTTTTGGCACCATTGCAGGGAAAGTAAATTATTTTAATTTGTTGAATTAAGTTTTTTATTTTTTTGTTTTCTTGTATTTTTTCCTTATAAAAAATAATAATTCTATAATTTAATTTTTGTAATTTAAATTTATGTAATTCAATTTTATTTTTTAATTTCTTTAAATTTTTATACTTTAATTTTTACTTTACTTTTCTTTATAATTTTTTTTGTTTATCTGGTAATTTATTTTAATTTTATTTAACCTATTTCTTTTATTTTCTTTTTAGTACTTGAGTGTATTTCCTTGATAATTTTTATTTCGTTTATCTTGTTAATTTATTTTAATTAATTCATAAAACTAATTTTTTTAAGTAAATTTTTTTGTTGCTTTCTTTTGAAAAAATAAAATATTAAAAAAATTAAAAATTAAAAAAATGAATCTGTAATTTAATTTTTATAATTTCTTTTTTATTAAATTTCAATAATTCAATTTCTTTGTAATTTCTTTAAAGTTTATAATTTAATTTTTTTCTTTGTAATTATTTTGTTTATTTTGTTAATTTATTAATTCATAGAATTAATTTTTTTTGTTAATTTATTAATTCATAGAATTAATTTTTAAGTAATTTTTTTAGTTATTTTTTAAAATTTTTATTAAAAAATTAAAAAAAGTGAATCTGAAATTTCTGTAATTTAATTTCTTTTGTTCTTTAAATTCTATAATTTAATTATTGTGTTACTTTTCTTTATAGTTTTTCCTATTTATTTTGTAATAACTTTTATTTTTTAATTAATTTATTTCTTGTATTTTTTTTAGCACTTGAGTGTATATTTATAATAAGGTTGTAATAATGTGATACTATTAGTATCATAATTTCTCACTCTTTTTTATTTTTTTATTAATTTTGTTCTCATTTTTTTTGTTGTATTTTTCATTATATATTTTTTTGTGCCCGGTCGAAGGTTGCAATTACCTAATCTTGAGCTTATACAATTAGAATTGAAAAAAATATTTCGCACACACAAACACATCGCATTTAAAAATAAAATTAAAATGAATTTACAGCAACAAGAGCCACCACAGGAGAGGCTATTTAAGGACTATTTCAGTCCCTTAGCTAACTTGAGCGCATTATATATACGATACCTAAATGTAACTACTAGGAGTTTTAAATTAAAACTTAGTGTGCTAAATTGTCTCCCAATATTTTATGGCCTAGAAAATGTGGACCCATATAATACTAGCACCAACATTTCTGATAGTAGACTCAGCAGGTTATTCATAGGTAGCACCTTCTTTTCTAGCACTTTAAGGTTCCATATTTGTTTCCACCTCCATCACCACCATCATCACCACCTCAGTAATCTCTTTTTCTTATGCTTGTATTGAATACAGTAACATTTATTGCATTATGTTATTTTCTTTTCTATTTTAGAATATAAGGACGCTTATAGATGTTTGTTATGATTTTCATTGTGCTTTATGCATGTCCTCAGGCTGTTTATTTTTTACTTATGTTTTGGATAATGTGGAACTAATGTACTTGTCTAGAGTTTTTAATACTTGACAGGAAGAATATTTTTTACTCTTTTTTATGATGAAGGGGGAGAGAAAACATGAAATTGTTTATGAAAATGTTTGTTATAAAAAAATTCATGCGCATTCATGTAGGGGAAGCTTTTTAAATTAGTTTTTTTTCTTGTATTTATTGAGGGGCAGTTTTTCATAACTAGATCAAAATTTTAAAATATGTTTTGTCATCATAAAAAGGGAAAAATTTTTAGTTTATATGAATATAAAATGATGATTTTTATGATAACAAACTACATGTTTTGGATAATCAAGGAATTGTATACTAAGTTTTTGAAACAAGATAATGGTTATATGAAATTAGTTGTTTTCAAATTTATGGTTTAAACAGAAAAATTTTAAAAATTTTTAAATCAATAAGTATTGCTTTAAAATTCTAAAATTGACCTATTTGTAAATTTTTATAGATATTTTTAGGGAGAAATATAATTTTTGGAAAATAGTACTGAAGTAAAGCAACTAGCCAAGTTCACAACTACAGACCAATTATGAAATAAAAACTCTCTGAATAAAAGCAACTAACTAAATTTATTAAAGCAGCTTATCAGTTATAAAGCAGAACTTTCCAAGTAAAAATAGTTAACCAAATTCATAAAAGCAGTAAATCGATTGTGCAAAAATTTAAATATTTGAATATAATGGTAACATAAAGTGGCATATTGGTTATCACAAAGTGGTAAGCTAGTTATTTACAGAAGTCAATAATGACTAGTTTTCTACTTCAACTATAAAATAGCTTAAATCAAATTTAAATAAAATGTGAACAACTATCATTATCATTAAGTGTTTCTCTGAAATATAAGCAAAAAATTTGTGTATTCATTCCATTCATTTACACATTACGTTTTTATTTGTAATCAAATATATTATGTGAGGGATATTTATTTGTAATAATTTATAGAGAGATTGTAAGTATTGTGATATCTTTGGGTTAAAAAGTTAGAGACAATCTCTTATTGTAAAGGTCTATTGATACATTATAAGTCAATTGTAAGAGTTTTTAGAGCCTTGGAGGCTTACTTAGTAAAATCCTTAAGCCCAATGAGCTTGCAGGCGTAGACATAGGCATGATTTACTGAACTACGTAAAAATTTCATATTTACTCTCTCTTACCCTATCTATTTATTTTTCATTATATATTAATTTTTTATTTTGATTTTAGTTGCTTTGTTTAAATTACATTAAGTTTTAATTATTTATTTTTTTGAAACTTAATTCACTCCCTCTTGAGTTGCCTAATTATTATTTCACCTTGAAATTGATTCTTCACATTTTTTTCATTAGGTCATTTAACTTGTTGCCCTTAGATAGAATTACTGTTCAAATCCTTCTAGAACTAGTGAAGCTCATTTTATCTTCTTTTCATAGTTAGAATAGGATTTTGACTAAACAAAATTAAGTATATGTGGTAAAGTAACTACAAAATCAATTTCTATTGTACGCTCAATTACAAATCCGACAAGCATTTGAAGAATCAATAGTTATGACCCAAATCTAATCCTCAATCTTAATATAATTTTAATATAACTCAATAAAGTGAATAGAGCACAAAGATTCATCCAAGAAGTAATCAAAATCCGTGAAGTCACATTTTGCCTATTCTTCACCATAATTTGTGGCTTTTCTACTATTTTTTGTTTCTTTGTCTAATAAAAATTCAAGAAGTCGTGAAAAGATAAAAAAAATGGCAAAGAAAGTAATAAAAATAATGTAAAATTAGGTTGTTATCAAATGCGAATTCTAAAGTTATTATTACTGATTTCATATATTATTATTTGGTAATAACATTTTACTAAACAAATTATCAAATTTCTATAAAATCTATTTAATGTAATATTTGATAGGGTAAATTCCTAAAAAACCATTTTCAATCCTATAAAATATTTATTTTATATCTGGAATTAGTATATTATGATTAAAAAGTTATATATTCCTCTTAAACCTCATAAAAGCCCTACAATTTGTACTTACCCATCATAAAAATTGTTTCCTTTATTTTTTGCTTAAGGAAACAAAAAAAAATAATGGTTTTCTCTATTCTCCATGGTTAATGATCACTACTCAAATCCTCAAAAAAATAAAAAATAAAATTATTTTTTGATATCATCTGAAATTTATCCTTTTATTCTTCTCTTAGTTGCGTTATTTGCTTGTTCTTATTTCTTTTTAAAAATTACTATCTTCATCTATTTTTTTTATGTACTTGTTTTATCTATTTTAGTAAAAACACTATACTAAAAAACTTGAAAAAAATTAAATAATAGAATAGTTTGTTTGATCTAAAAAAAGAGTAGTAAAAAGATGCAATTTGATTATAAAATCAATAAGTGAAAATTTTGCAATTGAGTTAAAAGATCATGAAAAAATTAAAGAAAATTCTTTTGTCTAATTTGACACACATATTAGAAATATTAGAATGAAAGATTTTATTTAATAATTATAGAACTTAGAAAGTCAGACAAATTGATTTTAAATAAATAAACTTTACAAAGTAACTAATATATGTCTCTTGCCTTCAATTTTAAGAAGATCTTATGAAAATCATTCGCTTAAGGGCTTAAATATGGTTAATTGCCCCTGCATATATAAAAAGAAGAAAATCTGTTTTATTATTTACAACATAGTTTTTAACTTATATCTTAAATCTACTTATCACTATACGAAAGATTTAGAGAAAATAATCTCAAAACGTAATAAAAGTAGGGATGTATAGTGAAAACTGGGTAGGTTTCCACCACAAGCCTAAATGCCCAAATCACAGAAATGAGAGTAACAAGAGATAAAGCAAAAAAAAAAAAAAAAACACATGGATTAATCATGAAGATCAAAGTTGATTTTGGAAAATATCAAAAGACAATGATGATTCCAGGAATTAAGTATAGAGGTGCTAAGTTATATAACATCACAACTTAGCTTTTTTTTCATTTTTTTAGAGTATCAAAATAATAAATTTCATTCAATAGTAACTATTTAAATCCCATAATAGCCTATTTGTAATTTTAGTGATTTACTTGTTTATCAATTAATAATGATGATTAGTTAAATATTAACTTATAGATTGAACTATTAGTTCGTTAGAATTTAAAATCTCAAAAACTCTTAATCTTAGCTCCTGTTTGAGTTGCAGATCTAGTTGTTGATCTATTTGGTCATGCAAATAAGTTCTTTAACAATTAAAAAAAAAGATAAAAGAAAGAAATTATCATAAGTTGTCTTAATTTGATTAAGAAATTAATAAATAATATGAAGATAAGAGAATATGTTGTAACTAAAAAATGATCAATTATAAATTTTTGGAGAAAAAGAGTAAAGAATGAAATAAGGGGAGATGATTTTTAGATTTTAAAAACTTCATATACATTAAAATAAGTTTTAGTGTAAATAATAATAAAATGGATCTTTAAAATTAAAAAAAATCTTTTTAAATTAGCAAGGTTTCAAGCCCATATTTCACCCTTTAGCTTTGCTCTTGGCAAAGATTCTTTAAATTGTGTAATTATACAAAGTGATGAGAACAATCAAGAGAATGCTATCAAAGTTTCAATTGATCCTTTACACATTCATAAAGGTTCAATCACAAGAGCTAAAGCCAAAAAGATGCAAGCTGCTTTAAATGGATTAATTAAGAAAATATGGACTAAAAGTGTAACTTAAGATGCAAGAGATAATGAACTGAGCTTAGAGAAAATACAAGCCATGATGGGCATTACTTAAGTTATTGGGTACCCACACACACAATTTGGGTTAAATGTAGAAAGGAAAAATTTAGTACAAAGTAGGTGTTGATTAAATTGGAACTGGTGTTGAATAAGTTATAACTAATATGCAAATTATATACTATTGTGAAACTGATTAAATTAACTTTTCAATGCAATTTATAGAGTTGGATTTGGAGTTAAAGACATCATGACCAATTTATTACATCTTTATTAGGCTAGGGAATTCCAACCACCTTTTGTTTATTCAACTTCATTTATTTGTTGTATTTCAAGTTTGTGAATGTGTTAGGTAAGACTACCATTAATAATGTTAGGCTAGCATTAAACTTATTAATGACTAGCGTTAATAATGGGGGTTAATGAAGACTTTTAAAGTATCCTTTGACAAACCTATACTTGGAGGGTTGTGCCAATGACTTTTGAAGTATCTTTTGACAATTTATGCTTGAAGGGCTATTCCAATGTTTCCAAATGTTTTTTTAGGATTTAAGTTTCTACTAGACTATTTAAACTCAATAACCTTGCCATGTAAAAGATAGTTTAGACATTAATGTTATTTGAATTTGAAAGATCATTCTTACTTTAGTCCTTTGAGAATTGGTGAACTTATTAAGAGTTTACACTTTTGTGGCACTCGAAACTATACTAAACTTATCATTCACCTATATATCTATATCTTGAGTGTGACGTCAATATCCTTTTTTTGTACCTCTGATTCATGTTTTCTTAAATATTGGGTCAAGGCTTTTGTTAGGCTTAAACCTTTTTAGAAATTTCTTAGGTAATTAAAACTTTAAATTAATTGTGGGTCTAGAAGTTTTACTATAGGGTTCACATTATTCGGTATCAAAGCCTAGAATTTTATCACTTTTAAATGTCGTATTTCTTTTTAGAATCAAAAGAAAAGAGAAAAACATATAGTAAGAAAAAATTCAAATTGCAAAAGGATTCAAATCTTTCTAGTTTCATCAAATAAGAAAAAAATGAAGAAATATAAAGGTCAATAAATTTTTTTTTTTTACTTTTTGTTAGATTATTTAAGTTCACTTTCAATAATTCCTACTGTGTTATCATTTTTCTTTTATTTTCCTTTGCGCATAACTATTCATTGTAGCAACTTAGGTGTGCATTGACTATTTTCATTTCAGCCGAGGGCGAGTAATATTTGAAGTAAAATATGGGCTTTGGATAACCTATGTCATTTAAGGTATCCATCAATTGGTCTTTTAGTTTTAAAAGTTGTCATAACTATCCAAGTCACTGTCCAATACCCCAATGACTATAATTAATTAGGCTACATGATACAGACTAAGCACACTAGGAGGATCTATGTCATTTAACCCCAAACTACCAAGAAAACAAGGCCATTCTAAATTGTCGGTTAAAACAATAATCTATTAATGATGGGAAAAAGTGAACTATTGGATAAGATCCAACAGTTCACAATAACTAATCAAGATTAAGTTAAATTATAAAATTGGATGTTTTTTTACTCGATATTTATAAAGAAAATGAGCCCACAAACTATATATATATGGTGGCAATCTATCTATTCCTACAATAAAGGTAAGAAGATTAAAAAAGAAATATAGATGCCATGAATCCTACAACAAAATCATTAGTTTATAGTAGGGTTATAAATAAGTTATAAAAAGGACCTATGCCTATTAAACCTACAGCAGAGCCCATTAGTCTTTAAGCAGAATCATAAGTCCCTATAGTAGTACCCTTAGTCCTACAACAAGACCATTAGTACCAAAAAAAAGAAGGTGCAAGATTATGAATCCTACTGTTGATTAAACCTACAATAGAGCCATTTAAACATGAGCAAATGTTACATCATATGCACCATACAAAATATGGTGTAAGACAATCTAAATCCAAACTATAAGATACAAGCCCATCACATTATTGATTAGATACCTCATTGGAACCTCTCTCTCTCTCTCTCTCTCTCTTTCTCTGTGTCTCCCCACTTCCCTCCCCCTTCCCACTCCTCGGGTTCTCCTTCCTACCTTGTTTATTCATTCATATCATAGTCAAAGGTGAAATTCTTGAATTTGTAAAAGTTAAACAACTATAAAAGCATTTGTCAAAAATATTTTCATTAATCAAGAACTAAAGTTGGGGGCTTGAAGATGATTAGATACCATCCTAATCTCAACCATAAATGATGTAGACCAAGGATCAGCCTGACTCAAGATATAAAAGAATCCAAAAGATTGATATTAGGATTTCTCTAGCTTACATCAATTGTAAGTTAGTAGCTCCCTTGATTTTAATAAAGTAGAGATAAAGAATAAAAAATGGTTTCATCTAGGGTTGGGTATGGGATAGGGTTTATGAAAATCTAACCCGAGCGACTATTTAATGGATTGAGATAAAATCAACTTAATTAGCTAGATAAACATGTTTATCCCTGCTAATCCATCTTAAATTATCGAGTTGGATTATATTGATCGAGTTGAAAGTTAAATCAAAATTAAATGTTAAATAAAAGAAAGATATGAAACTTAGACAATGAACCTTATTAAAACAAAATATAAATCTATAATAACATGAAAATTTCATTGTCTAGTGTTTGGTAAAGAAAACTAAAAAATATTTTAAAATTAAGAAATTTCAACAATGAGCTTCTTGATGTTATTTCTAACTTCTCACATCTCTTTTTCTTTTTTAATTTTAAATTTAGGCTTTTTATATAGCTAGCATCATGCGTACTAACAAAATGAAAGTGATTTTTAGTTACATACTATTAAGTTTTTAATAAAAAGTAAAGAAAATTTGGAACTAAGTTTAATTTCAAAATTAATCTTATATGATAAGAAATTTACTAATATGTGATAGCGACATTAGTTTTAGAATTAAAGTTTAGAGCAACCGATATGAGAATGAGATAGTCTCTTTTACGTTTTATGATTGAAGATTAACATATTATTATTATTATTATTTATATGGGTTAGGTTGGATTAGTCTGGTTGAGCATGATTTACCCAAAAATTAACCAAATTAACGATAATAATCCACTCAACCTGTCAAAAATAGATTGGATTGGGTTGAGTTGAATTATATTGGCTTGCTTACCTCTTTTTCGTCCATAGAGATAGAAAGGAAGGTTATGGATTCTTTCACACAACTCTTTTTAATTGAGACTCGACAATGAATAGTAATAAAGATATGATATTTATAAGAATAAATCTAATTTGTAATACTTTGGATTGTAAAATTATTTATCAATTAGAGAAGACATATATTCATTCATCACTGCACTCAGAATTTTAATCTTATAATAAGTCCATAAATCACAATGTTAAAATTTATTTGAGACTTGCATTTGATTTATAACTACAGAGTGAAAGTAGAGGTGATGAGTCATATGCAGCAAATCCTAAAATTGAATATTATCATGGTCTTTCCGAGGCTGACGCGACCGTACTGATAGACAGGGATTCATCTGTTAACGACTGATCCAATGAAAAATCTTCTTTCTCTTCTGTTGATTCAGTCACCTTTATAATTTCCAGCTCACTCACAACCTCAGTCATCTGAGGTCTCTTCTCCGGTGACTTATTGCAGCATTGTATTGCAACTTGTAGTACTCCAAGCATCCCATGAGCAGCACTTCTCTGCAAAGATATCTCAGAGTCAAATATCTCAGCCGTCCACTCTTCTCTTACCGATCGAAGGACCCAACTACAAAGATCTACACCGTTGATTCCCTGCGGAGCTGAGTGTGTCGAGATTCTTCCTGTCAATAGTTCTAAAAGAAGGCATCCGAAACTCCAGACATCAGATTTTCTTGAAATTTTTTTCGAAGATTGGTATTCGGGAGATTTGTATGAGATCATTCGTTGAGCGGCAATGGGTCGTGCCACTAATGAAGAAAAGCCATAATCTGAAACAAGAACCATTTCAGTATCATCGAGAAGAATGTTGGTTGACTTTAGATTGCCGTGAATGACTGCACTTTGTGTCCGGCTATTATCTTTGTGGTGAAGATATTCCAAGGCTCGTGCTACACCTTTAGCCACCAATAATCTTGACCTCCATGGAAATGGAATCCGATTCTTACTAGATTTCCCACCTATATGCATGAAATGAGATAGACAAAATGATTAATAGAGAGAGAAAACATGAGTGAGTTTGCCTTGGTTTGTTCTGGCAGGTTACTTGAAATTGAATCTTGGGAAGGTAGGGATTGTAGAAATACGAAGAAGCTCACCGTGAATGCGGTTAAAGAGGTTTCCATTTTCAGCGAATTTGTACACAAGCAATTTCTCGTCGTTGGAAAAGTAGTAAGCTAGAATTGGTAGCAAATTGGGATGCTTTTGATCAGCAATAACAAGCAGTTGCTTCGTGAATTCTTCTGTGCTTAGTGGTTTCAAATCTCGTAGGCGCTTAACAACAACAGGTGCTCTGCCTTCAAGCAAAGCTTTGTAACTATTTCCGAAAATCCCCTTCCCTAATCCTTCAGCTGGAGCTTTCAAAAGATCATTCAATTGAACCCCGTAGGCTGTTCATCGTCAATGAATATGAGATTCCTGTCTTCTCCTGCAACAACTAATTTTCTTTCGCCCTTCTCAATTTTCTCTTCTTCTTTTTCTTCATCATCTCCACTCTCCCTTTCTTGGTCTATGTATTCTTCCTGCTTCTTGATCATTATGTTCGGCTTTCTTATTCTTTTCGTAAGGTAAAAAATGATGAACATTAATACAGTAATAATACCAAGAGAGGCGAAAAGAAAATAAAAGATTTTCAAGTCATTAGATCCTTTGTCATCAGAATTCGCTCCATAATTTCCGGTCGAACTGCAGTTATACAAAGATGGTGGACCGCATAAGTAAGGATTATTAGAATACGAATAGTTACTAAATAACTGGAGAGTTTGAGCTTTTGGGATGGAGCCGCAGAGATTGTTGTTTGAGACATTGAAAACTTTCAAGCTAGACTGATTAAACTCCGGGACTGGACCTGTCAAATTGTTATTTTGAAGCTGTAATGACTCTAAAAATTTAAGACTCAACAGTGATCTTGAAATCTCCCCATAGAACCTGTTTCCGGAAAGATCAATATCCTTCAACATGTGATTTGAAGAGAAATTCATAACATTTCCTGATATTATGTTGTTCTTTAAGCTAATGACTATCAATTCGGGAATGTCTGCGAACGCATCCGACTTTATTTCACCTTTCAAGCACAAATCTTTTAACACTATTCCGGTAACATGAGCGCTGTAGATGTCACATTGAATGCCATACCACTGTGAAGGAAAGTCCTTGAAGCAATGAATGCCTGTCCAGTTTTGAATTAAAAATGGATCATTAAACGTAGCCTTGAAAGCAAGTAGAGCATTCATCTCCTGTACATAATAACCATTATTTGAGCTTGAAGAATCATTTTTGGCTACAAAATTTTGAAAGTATAATAATAATGAAAAAAGAATAATGATGTCGTATTTGATGCGTAGTGGGAAAACCATTCTTCAAAATTCAAAGGGAACGGACTGGGGGTTAATTTTTTGTGGTTGTGGCTAGGGGATACGAAATGAAAATTAATTAGTGCTGCAAGTTCAATAATAATTAGTTCGATGAAAACGCAAATATTATCATTAAATCCAATTACAGCTAATGGAGATATTCCTTGCCGATCAAGACAAAAACAAGGACATTCCATGAACCTACCGTTTCTCTCTTGGACGTTTTAGGCTGAGAATCCTAGAAATAATACATACAAGGTCGATTTCCCATTAGAAACAGACTTTATTTAAGGTGAAAGATCATTAATTTAGAAACCGTCCACGCTGATTGTACATTTTTGTTGACAATTGAATTCATGATGGGGATGCAGGGAGCAGGCTGATAGCATATCAAATAAAACGGTGGCTACTGGACAAATTAGTATTTTCTCCTTTAGTAACACCAAATTATTTTAAACCATAGTCATTTTCTTTTTAAATAAGTATTGCAAAATGATAAACTACTACATTAACTATTGAAGTGCAGTACTTTATTATTAGTACTTTATTATAATAACTTTTAAAAAATAACACTTTAGTTCATTTCCATCAATCCCGTTACTTATAAAATATCAATATTACCCTAATGAATAACTCTTCAAGCTATATAAAAATCAAACAATTTTACAGTATTTAAAATAACCCTTGTTTGAAATTTGTAATAAAATTAATATGAACTTTTGACAAATTAAAAATATTTTGCGTACAAGCTGCATTATTTGATATCACTTATGAATCTCACATTGCTTTAAATATATTGAATTTTATGGTGTTTAGTGATTAGATATGAAATAACCAAAGGATATGAAGATTAAGCAAGATGTAGATTATCGGTGTTTATGGTGTATTAGTTAAACATAGCTATATTAACTCAAGAAAGAATTGAAGATTGTGAGTGATAAGACAAGAAAGAATGCCACAGGATGAAATCTTGATAACACAAATTTAATAGAAATTTATAATGAAGAATTTACATGTAGATCGAAAAAATTTTCTGACTTAGTGCTTTTTTTAACATGTCTATGTAATTCACCTTAGTAATTTCCATTCGGATGCTTCTTTTTCCCCTACCTGAATGCAAAGTAAATTCGTGTCAATCATTTATTTGAATTTACTTGTAATTGTTTTTACTTAGTCTAAATATTAATTAAAGAACAAAACTGTCCCAATGGCGGCTATAGTGTAGCAACCTATTTGTTTCTTTGTGGACACTGGTTTTGATTTCTGTAACTGGGAAGTTAAAGAAAATTCTATCCATAAGTCTTTCACATTTCTTCAATGGTTTATTTGCAACAAGTCATTGGTAGAATAAATAATCCAGTTGATGGAGAAAATTTGGATGCGTGATCAAAAGCCACATTAAACAATAAAGGTTGTTGGTATTGAGTATGAATGCACTCCCCCCCCCCCCCCCCGCCTTAACAGGTAATACAAGCACTTTTTAAAGAAATTGAAGCATTTATTGACAATAATGAAGATCCATGAAAAATAAAAGAAATCCCTTCTTAGAAAGGTTTCATTTCCAGTAGTATTTACTGCCCTGGAAACATATAGTGAATCATATGGTTACTTGTTGTACCATGTTGAATTTATAAGTTGTGTCTGATGTTCGTATTAATAGGAGAAAAACCTAGCTTTGATTACAAAAGTTATGAATTTAGAAAATATATAAAGCACAAACGAAAAATCCTGAATAACGTTTGCTTGAAAGGTTTACACAGAATACAGAGCAATAGTTTATTACAACAATGTGATCAAATTAAACACAGAGGAAAACAAGTGAACAAGTAGTATACGAACTCAAGCTCTGTATCCAGGGTCATCTTTTAAAAGCAAACTTCACAGATCCAACAGCAGCGAAGAGCAAAGAGGCTGCACAGTTTACACAGATTACACTATTAGAATTTTGATGTGTGTGTCTGTGTGTGTATATATATTTGGTCGATCATATGGTGAAGCAATTCTTGCATGAATGAATATCAATAAATTTCGAAGAGTGCACAAAATAAATGTTCTTTGATTTGACCATGTTCATTTTCTCTTGCAGAAGTATTGTTGTTGATCACTTACCGTCCATCTATTAAGCCGCGGTCTCGTTTCTTCTTGGTTTGAGGCAAACACCTCTTCTTTCCCTTAACGGCGGGAGGATTTTCAGTTGGATACCCTGGAAACAAGAAAGGGAGATCACGATAACACATCAATGTTAATAATATATTATCGAATGTATTTTCACAAACAAAAATGTGAAAAGAAAACAAAGAATTTAAAACACCGTACTTATTTATATTTATGTAAAACGTATGCCTAATTTTCATGAAAAGGAAACACATTTCTTACATGTAAGATTATATATCTTCGTATTTTTTATATATAATACTTAAATTTAATTATCAAAATAATGTGATAAATAATAATTTGAGTTTTAGTTGTTTACATCACATGTAAGTCAATATTCTTGATATTTCTAACATTTTATTTATTCTTGTCTCAAGAATTAATTTTTTCACTGCTCTTGGAACTATTTTTAATGTTAATGGTTAACATGTTATCCCAAAATTTACTTAGTATATTTGGATTATACCTGTTTGCGGTATAATCTTATATTTGGATTTCAGATACTATCCAAAAAAATTCAATCCTACCCCTTTTTTTTGTTGACCAAATCAATAATTTTTTCACAATCAATCTTCATTATTAGGTGTGACATAATAGCTTCCCTTGCTAGCTTTAGTCCTCATTCCATCACTTCAGCCTCCGCATATGGTTGCATCCTTCCACAGTTGAGATGCCTTGACCAATGCTGTAATTATCTTTCTATTGAAATCCCTTATGAACACTGTTAAACTTGCTTCTTGTTGTTTATTAATTATTGCAGCAGCATTAATATTAAAGGCATTTCTTGACAATGGGTGCCATTTTTTCTTAATTCTAGTAGCCTTTTCGTAATGTGTGTTTGTCTTGTGAGCCTCCCTTTCAGGTGAGCTTCTACAACTTCAACTTTGGCAAAAAAGATTAATTATTGAATTTGCAAGTGTAAAAATCTACTGTAAAATCGATCAACGGTAATGAGTGTTGCTCCTACGAGAAGATAGATTTTAATAGCGGTAGAGTTAATTTTTTAAGTAGGTGATTGAAATTGTGGTGAAAATAATTTAAGCTATCTTAAAATTTAAATTGGAATAGCGGGAATAAATTATAGTGACAACTATTAAAATGAAGCATTATGATTTTTGGATCCATACTCAACATGCACTATAGGCCTAATATTCATTATTAGTGCAAATTAAATCTTAAGGGGGTATTCACTCCTCATAAACCTCACTCTAATTAATATAGTACTAAAGATTTATCGTGCTAAATAGTAATAACTTTACACTAAGAAGATATTTACATAGTGTAATATCTAGATAAGATTATTACTATGTATCAACAAAAAGTCAAAACATTCATATAAATTGGGAGGAAAGAGAAAATAAACTTATCAAATTATGTCCATGGAACATATTAAGGCTTCACCTTCAGCCCAAACTTGAAAAAAATTAGCTATTCGTAATTAAACTAGGGGTAAATTAGAAATTTATTAAAATACATAAAAAAATACAAGATGAAGAAAGAATTATAGAAAATTGAGCTTAAAATAAATTCAGGGTGTTAAATTAGAGGGAAGAGAGCTCCGTTTTTATACATACAATGAGTAAATCATGACCATCGAATTCAAATAATTTGGACGCTTAGAATTACGCCATGTGCCAAGTTCTAATTGAATAGAACACATTATCAGGGTTATCATTCTGTATATATACATATGTTGTATGCATGTTTTTTGGGATCACTAATATACTGCTATGTTATCGATTAGCATCACATAAATATTTTAGTCTAATATGATCATTATATATCATCAGTCAATGTCACATTATCAGTTAACAACACATCATTCGTCTAATCAAATATTGTCACATCATTGGATGATGCTATATCATCGTACCATATATATGAACAGTGTCATGAATAGTATCATGAACAGTACCATACATGTGAATAATGTCATTTATTTTTTATGCTACTCGTAAGATTTTTTATTGTCCTCAATTCAGAATTCCTGTCCATTTTGCTATCTGATCTCTCATATATTGTGAAATGACCATGATACCCTTTAAAATACTTAATTATAATAAAATATACATAATTAAATATTAAAGAACCTAAATACATAAAAATAAAAATATCAGTTAAACTTAGAATGTAAAATGATAATTTTCTTCTTTATAAATATATATTTTCTAATACTCAACACCTAACCAAATCAACTTAACTTGACCTAACTTGCAATTCTGTAGGTTAGGTTGGATTGGATTGAGTTGAAATATATAAATGGCTAGGTTCAATTGGATGTTTTAAACTCCACTTCACATAGGTTGAGTTAGGGCTTATATTAATCTTACCTAACCCAACCCACGCCTACTCCTAATGAAACAATCTTATAGCTCTATAGTTGTTAGCTTTTTTAATTCTCAGACTTGTTTCCTGTTTATGTAACCTATAGTAAAATGTATTATATGCCGCATGTGCTTAAAGCATTCTCTTTTCTCTGCCTTTGTGAGATTTTTCCTTGAGGTGATTAGAGGATATCCAATTTGAATAGTTATTGTAAACATAGATAAGTTTGGGTATCTGTTATTAGGCTTGTATTATATGTTGTATGTGCTTAAAACGTTCTTTTTTCTCTTTTTTAATAAGATTTTCCTTAAAGTGATTGTTGCATCTCTAACTTGAGCAATTATCACAAAGTTGGATATTACTATTGTTAAACATGCTATATGGGATGGTCTTTCTTATAGCACCTTTACCACGTTGGCCGTCTGCTTTGAGCTATCATTTTTTATATCCAACTTGTGATGAGCCATTTTCTTTAGGTTTTCTAAAATATCTGATGACATCGCTCATTTTCATATTACATTTTCTTTGGATAAGGAACATGAGATCAGTTAGTACTTTTTCTTTTCTTTGCCTCGCTTTAACCAATCTAGTACAATTCCATAAGTCCACTTGCTCAAATGTTTTCTACTTTTAATAAATTTGTGTATAGAATAAAATATTGTAAGGCTTTTCTAATATTTGTTCATATTCTTGGTGATACTTGTGGTTGATCACCACACATTGCTGCAGAATACATGGTTATGTCTTAACTCCATATACCTTTATATAAATATGTTTGTTCATATTCCTGATGATTGATAAACTAAAGGGATTATTGCCAATTGAGTCAATGATATTGGGTGGCAAATTCTTTTACATGAGGTATGTGCCTCATGTTTTACATCTAATTATAAAAGATAGATTGTCAATGATTGACAATGGTATTACATGCATTAGAGATAGTGTATTTTATTGGAGTTTGAGGTGGCTGCATGTCAATTACAGACAACCGATGTGAAAAAGTTAGGGTTTGATTGTCCAGTTAGATGGAATTCTACTTTTGTTATAATTTATTATATTATATTACTAATATTTTATATATTAAACTATTATATATTAGATAATTAACCTCACTTTAAGTTTTTTTCAATTTCACAAAGCCTAGGCCTGGCTCTTCAAATGTGGATAAACTTCTTGAGATGTGGCCTTAGTGGCAATAATAATATATTTTGAGTCTGGACTTTAAAAAATATAACCCAAACCCTCAAATTAGCAACCCAAGTTGGGCCTTAATGAAGTTCGCTTGAAACAACCAAAAAATAAAAAATAAAAAAAAATCTCTGACTGATTGCATATGTTCTCAAAATCTAAGACCACGGTCCTCTGGACGAAATGTGAGTGCAGAGCAAATTCTAACTCCTCCTCTTTTCTATGTTCGTGTTCGTTCAAAGCTCAAGACACCCAAACTGCAGAAGTGGAGCTCTCACAAATTTACAAATGTTGATGAAACTTAAAAGCATCAATCCATTCAATTCAAATCTCATGATTAAAGTTTCACTTTCCTTCAGAATCTATTATTATTATTCAACAACAACAACAGCAGTCACTCCACTCTTCAACTTAAACCCCAAATCAGCATCAGCAGAACCCTTAACAGAAGCCCAACTCAAAGCTTTAGTCCTCAGCCAATGCTCCCGAGGCCACTTCTCCAACCTCCTTCAAAACGTCGTCGCTTTGCCGTCTGTTCTCCTCACTGCCTCCCTCAACCTCTTCAACACCCACCACCTCAATGCTGCCGGCCACCACTCAACTCTCGACTCAGTCTCTAACCACTTCTCGGTTCAAGAAATGGGTCGCGAGCTTATGGAGAACCGGTTCGATATCCAATCTTGTTGTGTCAAAATGAGCAGCAGCAGCGACAACAACAGAGGTGATTCTTTTGTTTCTCCCAATTTGAAATTGAAAGTCTTGATTGAAGCTATAAGGATTGTGTTAGAAATTATTTATGATGAACGCTTTGTCACTTTTTCTTATGGCGGTCGTGTGAATATGGGTAGACACACTGCAATTAGGTACCTTAAAAACTCTGTAGAGAATCCCAGTTGGTGGTTTGTTGTTTCCTTTAATCGAGAAGTTTGATAATCGTAAGGTTGATAAGTTGTGTTCGTTTATGGGATATAAAATTAAGGATAAAATGTTGATTGATATGATTAAGAGGTTATTTGATTGTGGAATAGTGGGAATTGAGCTAGGTGGTTGTTACTTAGGAAGGGGTTACCTCAAGAATGTGGGTTGTCTTCGATTTTGATTAATGTTTATTTTGATGGTTTTGATAGAATGTTGCAAGAAACTCGTTTACGTATAAATGAGAAGAATCCTAAGTTTGACTCAAACGAAGTTTGGTTCGACATCCAATGTTTCTTACAAGCCTATGAGGATATATGCAGTTAGGTACTTGGATGAGATATTGGTTATTACTTCAGGGTCAAAGATGTTAATAATGGATTTGAAAAATACAGTTTTGAAATTTTTAGAAGAGAAATTGGAGCTGAGCGTGGATAGAGTGAAAACAGCTATACATAGTGCAGCTTCGGAGAAGATTGACTTTTTGGGGTTGGAACTGCAGGCTGTCATGCCTTCAGTTTTGCATCCTCCTATGTCTGAAAAAGCAATAAGAGCAAGAAAGAAGTACCTCAGGCAGAAGGAAGTCAGAGCTCAGGAATTGAGAAATGCACGGGAGAGGAATAGGAAGAAGCTGGGTTTGAAATTATTTTGCCATGTTTTTAAGAAGTTGAAGCAGAGTAATGAGTTCAAGTTTGAGTTCCACATTGAGAATGAAGTCAAAGATATCTTTAAAACTTGGGCAGATGAAGTGGTTCAAGAGTTCCTGGGATCCTTAGATGAACTTTGGACTTGGCATCGGATGCTCTCTACAGGTGATTTTCTCTCTCTGAGACACATTAGGGATCAACTGCCCGAAGAGCTTGTTGATGCTTATGACAAGTTCCAAGAGCAACTAGACAAGCATTTGTCACCGATCAAAGCTAGGAAGGCTTTGGAGGAAGAAGAAAGGAGGTTGGAAGAAGAAGAGGAATGTAAATATGCTGAAAGAACTGTTGAGGATTTGAAGAGGCTTTGCATGAAAGTCTCGGCACCTATAGAACTTATTAGAAAGGCTGTTAAGATGGCTGGATTCACTAACCATATGGGCCGTCCCAGACCAATAAGTTTACTTACTGCTCTAGAAGATACTGATATTATTAAGTGGTATGCAGGGGTTGGAAGAAGATGGCTTGATCTTTTCTGCTGCTGCCACAACTTTAAGATGGTGAAAACTATTGTAACTTATCACTTGAGGTTCTCATGTATTTTAACACTTGCAGAAAAGCATGAATCCACCAAACGTGAAGCAATTAAACATTATACTAAAGATTTGAGAGTCACTGATATGGAGGGGAATGAAGAAGTGTACTTCCCCACAGAAAAGGAGGTTAAGATGATGGGAGACAAGAATCTTTCAGATCCAAAACCAGTGGATGGAGCTTTATCCTTGGCTTTGATCAGATTGGCTTCTGATGAGCCATTACATTCTTGTGTTGCCCATTTTTGTGACAGTACTGATACCGTCATGTATAGGGTATGGTTGCTACAAAATCGTTTAAACATTAACCCATTGGATGAGGAAAAATGGGTCCGGGGAATGGGTGCCATTCCTGAATGTCTGAACCGAAAGTGTATAGCCCTCTGCTCTGAGCACAAAAGTGATTTATTTAGGGGAATAATCACCCTTCAGGACATTGATTGTGCTTCACTTGTGGATATAGACTGAGTTTTGGTGTTTTCCTACAGTCTTGTAAAGGTTGGTTGTGTTTGAAGGCTGCTAAAATTTGAAGATTACCTCAAGATAGTGTACTACTTATTCTTTACCAATTCTTATCAGACACTGATATGTATACTAATTATAGCTTGATTATTTTTTCAAATAGGACTTAGGTTATGCCTTCTCTTATAATCGGTGCTATCTGTTAAAATGTATGCTTAAGAGAACTCAAGCAGAAATGACTAAAGAATAGTGGTGGTGAGTTGATTTCATCTAAGGCACGGTTGGCAGCCCTCATTGCAAGGCATTGGCACTTCTCATGGTATTAAATTATTACAATACTATGTTGATGACTACTACTCATTGTATTGCGTTGCGGTCATATTCTTTTGTAATGCAGTCAAACCCGCATAACTAAATCGGCATGAGAGCCGGGCTTATGCAGGTTTGAACTCAGGAAAAATAATTTCATTCTGCCTCTCCTTAACAGCTCACAAATTTCCTTCACTTTTGTTCTCTCTCACATGCGTTGATCACAGCAGCAACTCCACCACCACGTCATCTGCCTCTAAGCGGTCCGTCTCAACAACACCAGCTCTGTGCCATCTGCATCCACACTGCCACTGTCACATGACGCCACAGCCACTATTATGCCTCAGCTCCACACCACCACTGCCGTGCAACCCCAACTCCACCATTGCGTGATCTGCCTCCACACTGCCACTGTCACGCGACCCCAACTTCACTACCATGGGATCTGCCTTCATGCAATCCGGGTTTTTGCCTGTTTGAGGGTCACCTTGATCGCATCTTTAATATAAGTATTTACCAAATTGTTGTTTGATGTTGATTGCAGCATGGCCCATCTGGAAGCTTGTGCAATTGATATTTGGCCTGAATTGGTAAGGCTTTGTTTTAATGTAATTTGAAACTTTTATATTGACGTCAGTATGAAACATTCAGTATGGGAGGTGGAATAAAATCACTGAATATTTGGCGTAGGCACTACAATTACAAACATGACTTGACCCAGATAAATAATAGAACACCATGTATTGAAATTTACAGGTTTTGAGTTGTTTTTTTTTTGGGGGGAGGGGGGGGGGGGTTTTCTTTTTAAAATTTTGCCTTTTGATAAAACATTCCTGTTAAAGTGAAGTTTGTGATGCAGAATGAGTATTTCTAGTTTATCTACTGCATTGAGAGTTTAGCATTCGAGCCATTCCTGATTTTCTTATTGCCCCCAAGTTTGAGGAAATAGAAATAAAATTCGCTCAACCAATATGTATGATTCTTGAAATTTGAAGTAGAAGATTATTATATCAAATATTTTGATAATCTTTTCCATTATGAGTATTGAAGGTGGGGATATTCAGGATGCTGTAGGACTTCGAAATCTTTATAGGCTATATCTGCAAGGCTTACAGAGGCAATGTCGTGCCTAAGGCTTGCGGCAACCTATTCCTTTTCACCAACCACTATAGGGTCGAACAAGAGCCTGTCTTTCCAGCTATCCATAATAAGATAAGGAGATAACAACATTACTCACAAGAATTAAATCAGCCAAAACA